>JAMKCH010081392.1:0-152317 GCA_023653785.1 Ophioderma brevispina
ACTATGATTTTGGACTAAAATACATGAATGAACAGCTCTTGGATGCTATGATTTTGGACTAAATGCACGAATGAACAGCTCTATGAGTGCACGAGATGCTGGATCCTTCGTCATCAATAAAGGTTGCAGCATACCATTTCCTGCTTTCCAGCCATGATCATGTGTTAAAGGCGATAAAAATCGTGACAGATTGAACAAGGCCTTCTGCTGCCTGACTTGAACTTATTGACTTGCTTGTGAAAGCATGGAACATAGGCCAGGTAGGTAAAATTGGAGACCTCGAATTAGGTGCTTGATAGAGTGAATGTTGCCATGGTATTGCTATTTTTTTAATTTTAGGGAGGGGAATATGCTCCAGCGGGCCAAATCTAACATGTCTAAAACGACTAATTCAGAATGATTTCCATCAATAAGCATGAATAATTTGGTCTGCCAAAGGCAAAGAAATATGGGAATATAGCAACAGTGGTCGAAAGGTAGCCAATCTCCACATCGCTCTCGGGATCGCTCTGCTGTACCATAGCTATAATCACTCCAAGACCGTACTTCTGATTCTCCTTTGAAAGTGTTGGACTCAGCCTCTTAATAGAGTACCGACTTCCTTGGTATGGAAAGCCAAAGATGTCATTCCGACAGTGTGTAGGCATACTTATTAGCTAAGCTTAAGTTTATTTTCTGCGCATTATGTCTATGTTTTTCATCCCCCGCCTTGTAAATCATTGTTATTATTATGGGGGTTGGGTTAGCGCATTGGGTCTTCCCTCGCTTGGTACCACTGTGGTCCCTGCGATTCCATGCGCGTTTGGTTTCCAGTCCATACTCGGCCTCGCAGGTTTTCTCCGGGTACTCCGGTTTCCTCCCGCTTCTAAAAATGGGCTTTCTTCCCTAATAACGTGTATAATGATGTAAACGTGAGTTGAAATAAACATATCTTCATGACACTATATGACACAATAGTGTTGGTGTGTCGTTAAATACTAATACCTCCTCTATTACTATTATTATCATTAATTGCTTATGTTTGTTGTTTGTTGTTTCGATGAACAGATTGAATGTGGTAATTCAATTGTTTTCATTGTGTTTTTTGCACACCTTTTTCGGTCGCTTTGGGACCAATTGTTTTTCAAATAAATTCCCATAGCTGAATTTAGAGAAATAGTATAAAGTTATTCAAATATAGTCCTATTTAGCATTGCTTAAGTACCCGTGAAAATAACAAAGTAATAAACAAATGATGGAAGAACAATTGCAGCAAACAATATCATCGCAATTTCATGGCTTTTCGATCCCTTCAGGTGATGTGGGATTCTGAGCAAATATGTCATCGCAGACCATGACCTCTGACCCAGGGTCACGCCATGTTATCATTAAAAAGTAATTTATTTGACATAATCTGACAGGGCTAAGGTATATATGTATATTTATACCATAATCATTGTATTAATAATGTTAGAGAGGAGAAACTGTCTGGTAAGCCACCCCTACCCCTTAATTTTGAGCAGTATAAAGGTCTAAGTAGTGCTCTTATATAACAAGCTGTAGCAAAAAAAGTGATACCACAATTTGACTCCACTAACTACCTGGTGCTGCTGTAGAGGGTCCATACTAACTTTCGGAGACATCAAACCTTGGATGTAGTGTGACTTGAACGAATTCGATTTTTAGAGCCCCTACAGGATTTAGCTCCTGCTCTATAGGACTAACCCTGGTTTAAACTCAGGTCTAAAGTTAGACTCCCTTTCAGAATACCAGCCTTTATATCCACGTTGTACTGTTACCAAAAATTATATGTGATAATTGCTATTATGATTTGTATCAAGAGTGATACCAATTTAAGGGACATAATGGCATGAAAAAATTGACATTAATGAAAAGGACCCTTACTGAAATCACTTCCACGAGTTTGAAAACAATTTGGATGTTTACATTCTGTAAAAACAGTAAAAACAGGAAGTGTTCCAGGGGGAGGTGGCAGTTTGTGGCATTTTTGTGGCAATTTCTGGAACAGAAAAGCAAGGTGTTCACATCCCTGACAGAATTTACGGTGTATCTAGCATGTTTTGCGACACAATTCAAGAGCATTCAGACCGGGATTCAGGCATTGTACTTTAGGCTTGTAGTAAGATATTCATCTTGCAAGTGAAAGATGGATTAGCCGGGATTAGCACATATACAATAGCAATGGTCTGTGAGCTGATGACAACATGCTTTTCAAGTTGGTAAATGCTGGCAGTAATGTCAGCATCCTTGTTCCAGAAATTGCCACAAACTGCCACCCCCCGAACTCTTCCTGTTTTTACTGTTTTTACAGAATTTAAACATCCAAATTGTTTTTTCATGCCATTATGTCCCTTTAAAGATGGGTGACCCAATCAAGGTCCGATTTTTGATATGAAGCTTCCTCCCTCACATGGAAGCATATCACCATAAACATCTGAATCAAAATTACTAAATTGGCACACAGGACAGCATTGTTTTAAACAGCTTCCAAATTAATGTTTTTACTAGCGGATTCACACAAAAACATATAGCTAGGAGTATTGAAGTCCTGCCTCATGTAGAAATGTGTTTTATATCAGTAGTACTCTTACTCTCTAAATGCAAAAGAGTGATTAATATACAGGTTCCGCTTCGAAAAGAGTGGAATTTCAAACCCTTCGAAGACTATTTTTGGTCAACTTAAAGTAATAAAATGTTATCATTTTGTAAATTATAAAGAGAAAATTTGATTCAAATTTGAACTCTAAATGAAAAATTCACTCCTTTGAATTTAGAGAGTAGATTTTTTAAAAGTAGGTGACCAAAGAGTCACTCAAAACAAACCTATATGAAACCCCCTTAATGTACCTCTTGTTTCCTATCTCATTGCATATATGTTAACTAAACTGCGCATTTAATCCTGTTGCTATCTGGGACCCTGTCTGGCTTGGGTATCCTAATGTACTTGACGTTTTAAGTGATTAAAAGATGGTGGAATAAATGTATATTTATTCATGAAACGAAACCAAAGTAAAACTGCTTAATTCAAGAGTAGTAACATTTTTACACAGTGCGGATTATGTGTAAGATTTAGCATATAATCTGAAGGGGAATTTACGGGTATTTCTGAATTGCCCTTTTTAAAGGGACATTTCGTGTTTAAGCCCGTTCTGGTTTATTTTATTACGGTTCAGTAGATATCCTCAGAAAAAAAAAGCTTAGGTCTTTTTTTATTCCAACTCGTGCTGTGTTATGGGTAGACGTTTGTATGACGATACCCCATACGAAATGGTAAAATCTCGAATTTCCTGCAAATAATATTGAACCCACACGTAACATTAGGCAAGCATACAATATAATGGGGGAAGGTAAGAAGGAGGTCGAGGCTATCGATCAAGAGATTCCGTGTAAAAAAATAAGATAATGTTATTCTACTCACTCGACATGTCAACTCGTGGCTTCATTCTGTTAAAAACAACGGAAATCTTTTCAAGAGGCGAACCATTTCATTAATGTATACTTTGTTAGCCTTATAATGTTGGAACACAGTGTTTAACGCATCATTGCGCAGGTAAAACCTATGTGTCTTTGGTGCATGGCCCTTGAACATGTATAAAGGAAATCTCACATATGTAACCTATACTATAGGATTGCTTTAAACATGTTCAAGGGCCAACTGCCCAGCGACGTTGCAACCAGTAAATCCTATATAGTAGATTCCGTATGATCAGTGGCTTTTGAGATGGCTTCCCAAATGGCCTGCGTCATTTGGAAAGCCATCTGAAAAACCACTGATTGAGCTTTTCGTGCTGATTCCGAATATGGTAATGAAAATTCAAAATTTCAGATTTTTAAGCCCATGATATACTTCCAGTCGCAGCGAGCGATTGGCGTGCGCAGTACCAGATTTTGACCCAAGATCAAGTGTTACGCATGCTCACGCGCAGAAATCGCTCGCTGCGACTGGAAGTATATCACGGGCTTTACAAAGCGACTAGAGTAGCTTGTAAGGCTCAAAGGAAAACTACGTTAGAGAGCCTCTGAATGGCATCTTAATCCTTACATGATCATCTTGTCTCAAGAATCAGACACACATCGCATTTACAGTAGCCAAACCTACTCTTTTCACTGAATGATTTCCTTTCTTTGGACAGTTTAAAGCCAAAGCCTTTTTCTCCGGAAATTCATCCGCTGTTTATATTTTAGCTCTACAAAGTGCATTCTAAATCTTCCTTCTATAGAATCACCTCGTAATGAAAGCTCCCAGGACTCTAGTAAGGATAAAATCCAGCTTAGTTTTGTTATATCTTATAAAATGCATGGACTTCTTTTGGAAAATAGAATGGTAATTTTACATTTGGGTGGGGGGTTCTCTGTCTGAAGAGTGATGATTACATTAACAATGTAACATTTATCCTAATCACCCCGGACGAAGTTCACCGAGATATACTTTAATATGATTGACCGTGAACTTGTCGTTTGTGTTCTGGGTACTATAATTTCAATACTCAAAAACCAGGGGTGTATATTTCTCATACACTGGAAGATAAAAGTTATTGAACTGTGGCAAATGAATTGAGACTGTTAAGCTAGAGATGTTATGGGGTAAGTGTAACATATATCACACACACAGAAAACACAAAGCAATTTACTTAGTGCACTAATGTGTGAGGGTTAGGACAAGAGAATTAAGACCATGGGGCCTTACGGAGTGTCGTCCAAAGCAATTCATCTTCTCTGTCTGGGCTTAATTCAGCAAGAAGGCACTTAAATATTATTGTGAGTACATGAGAGGTTATGAGATGTGCCACTTGTTCAGGCTGCTGTTTTTTCAACATGTGCAATTAGCACCTCAATATTCCTCTTTCGAAGTTTTGTTGTCTCTTATTGAGCTACTCATGGTTGTATATCTTATATATCCTATATATTATTGATTGCTGGTACTATATAGGTGTACTGGTTTGAGTTCCTTTTTACATGCAATTCAATATGAGTTGATGACTGAAATTAATTTTGTTAAATCTTATCAAAAGTACGGCCTTCCTTTGGAAAGTAGAGTGGTGATTTTATAAAAAAAACTAAATAAAATCAGGCAAATAATTTGTTCTTTATGTTTTTCTCAATCTGGAGGATGTTGATTCCCTTAACAATCTTACATAATGCGAATCCACAACGGGTGGAGATCATGAGATGTACTTTAATGTGAATGACCATGAATTTGTCTTATTTTTCAAGGTACCATACAGCAATACTCAAAAACCAGGGGGTGAATTTATCCTCATACACTAGAAAATGAAAGTTATTGAACTGTGACAAATCAATTGAGACTTTTAAAGGCTCGTGGTATTATGAAGTAAGTGTTACATAAAATCATCCACTGAAAACATTGAAGCAATTTACCTAGTTACACTAAAGTATGAGAGTTGTGAACAGGAGAAGAGAGACCATGGGACCTTAAGGAGTGTCGAACATCTTCTCTTAATTCAGCAAGAATGCGCTTAAGGGAAGCTTCAAACTCAACCACCGGTTGTTTGCCGGTTATGTCCGGTTCTTCCAGGTCCCAACCGGTTTCCATTGTTGCAAACAATTAAACCCGGTTGCACCGCCATGAACCGCAAGCCAACCGACGGGTGAGTTATGAAGATACCCTTAATATTATTGCGGGTATATGGGATGCTACGAGATGTGCCCGTGTTCAGGTTCTTGTTTTTTCAACATGTTCAATCTCCATACTCCACTTTCGCAATTCTTGTTGTGTCTTAAGTCTTATGAAGCTACTCAAGGTTTACCTTAGTTTTGTTCAATCTTATCAAATGTACAGCCTTCCTTAAAAGTAGAATAAAAATCAGTCAAAAATGGTTGTCCTTTATGTTTTTCTCAATCCGGAAAATGTTGATTACCTTAACAACCTTACACTATGCTAATCCACCCCGAACGGAGTTCACTGAGATGTACTTTAATATGAATGACCATGAACTTGTCTTATGTGTTCTGGGTACCATAAATAAATATTTAAAAAAAACAGGGGTGTATTTTCCTCATACACTGGAAGATGAAAGTTACTGAACTGTGGCAAATGAATTGAGACTTTTAGGCTCATGTTGTTATGGAGTAAGTGTGTCATAAATCATACAAAGAAAACACTGAAGCAATTTACTAAGTACACTAATGTATAGGAGTTGTGAACTCTCAAGAGAATTGAGACCACGGGACCTTACGGAGTGCCGTCTAAAGTAACCCATCTTCACTGTCTGGGTTAAATTCAGCAAGAAGGCACTTAATATTCTTGCGGGTATATGAGAGGCTATGAGATGTGCCACTTGTTCAGGTTCCTGGCATCTCCATATTCTCCTTTCGCAGATTTTTTGTGTATCTCTTATTAAGCTACTCATAGTTCTTCCGTTTATCAGTGCCTTAGCAAGCCATCTCTAATATTACTCATTGTTGGTATTCGGTTGACCCGTTTGAGTTAATTCAAAATATGGCAATGACACAAAAAATCAACAGTAAACATTCTGAAATTATTGCGATAGTCACTTGAAGTTGACTTCAAAAGCTTTCAACCGCGCGCATATAGTAGCCGTCACTACAACTGAATTCTCTTGCTCGCTGCTGAATAATCGATATCGAAATTTCACCACCAGGTCTTGTGACTTGACATTAGAGCGAGAGAACAGTCAAAAGGACGGCCAGCACTAAATCAGCTCATGTGAGCGCCTCAACGGAATTCAGGTACTTTGTCAAACAACCTGATATATTCAGAAAGGTCGTGCCAGAAACGGCCGCTATAACACCGGACACGTTTTGTAAGTTCTCAGGAATTTTCCAAAAAAATTATATATTCATACTTGAAATGTGCATATTATAAATCATAGAAAGACTACTCTCTCGACTCAACTTACTGTAGTGTATAATGTAAATGGGATGGCACTTACTGTTTTTCTTGTATATGAGAAGTTCCACTTGTTCGGGTTCTTGTTTTTCAAAGGCCTCTTCGACTTTCTGTATAGTCTCTTTATCTGTGAGATCCCCGTACATAAAACTACACTTGGCACTTCGTTGCATCACCTCTGCCCTGTTGTACCCAGTCATTTTACAGAAGCCATCGTTACTGTACACAACAGGGTACTCAACCACTTGGGCGTTAGCCAGCAAGAAGTTGCTATCTGTAATATCAAGAAATAAAACGAAACGTCTCATTTTAAAGTCCATTTGTTTAAGGGGAATGTGATATGGCTATCCTAACAGCAACAATGATTTATAGAGTGGTAACGTGATAATTAGATGAGCTGAAATGAAGATTAGAATAAAATCGCAATACCCAAATTTCGAAGATACATTTGTAACAATAGTAAAGTAACTTAGTAAAGTAACTTTAACTTTGTTTTTGTTTCTTGTTCAATACCGTCGCAAGTGTTGCAGCATGTCTATTCATTTTCTTAAAGATCCATTCATTGTCCCCGTCATGCCTCGACATTGATTGTTCAACTGATACCAATGTCATTACACTTGAGATTGGTTTGGTTGCAACGACGAAGGCTAGCAATGATCCTCAGGTGAGAGTTTAAAACTCAACTGTACATATTGCTCAATAGCGCAGAGGCAGAACCCCGGAGCAGAATCTACTTCTAAACTTGGTTCATTTTGTTAAGAGCATTATCATTTTAAACTGCATTTAGAGTATGAAAGTGACAAAAAAATAAGTTATTTGAACAAAAAATTACGTTACAGAGTAAAAAAGAGCTGTCATGTTGCTGAACATGTACATTGATGAGATAATTTGTATTATTTCTATATCTGTATCTGAATTTAGATACGCTAAGAGACTACCTCACCTGAGTCTGTAATGGATTGAAAAGAGTGACTGGAATATACCTTTATAATGTGTGCGTGACTTCTTGGAAAAAAGTATGAACTTTGATATTCAATTTGAAATCCATATTCCTCCACCACCTGCTGCACAATATTTCTTTTTAATAGAACCATAATCTTTTAAAGAAGATATAATTTGAATTTTTCAATATGGATTTTTTTGGGGGAGGGGGTTCCCCCACTATTGCTTCTTAAGTTGTCCAGCAGATGTCTCGTTGGGGAACACACATAATATAAATCAGAAACGCTAGTCTTGATTCCATACTCCTTCTCGACAGGCGGATTTCACTTTAAATGACCTATCTCTTCATTATGATTTTTGTTGCACCGTTTTACTCTACGAATTCTCCAAAAATATATACTTCGACGCGAAATAAATATTCCTTTTTTCAATTTATAAGTGTCAATTTTTTAAAGTCGGGTAGCATGGTGTGTCAAAAAAATCTCTCCATGTGTTTAAATTTTACTTTGGTTGAAAAAAATATAATATGAACTCAATTTTAGGCTTAAATGAACGGTAAAAAAAAACCTGGACAATTTTGTAAAATATCGGTACGGCACAGTGGCCGAAGCAACAGTGTGTCGAAACTGTGCCATTCTATTTTGAGCTTGGACATTCTGTGATGGCGGTCCAGCGAGAATTAATGGCTCGCATGGTATGAGACGTCCTTCAGACTGAAAACCATCAAATGCGACGTGAGGAAGTTTCAAGAATTAAGAAGTGTGCGAATCAAAACAGGGGACATAGTGAAAGACCATGGGACATAGTGAAAGACCGTGTGACATAACAAAAGACCTTGGAACAGAGTGAAAGACCGTGGGGAATAGTGGAAGACTATAGGACATAGTGAAAGACCATGGGACATAGTGAAAGACCATGGGACATAGTGAAAGACCATGGGACATAGTGAAAGAGCATAAGACATGGGGAAGACCATGAGATATAATGAAAAACCATGGAACATACTAGTAGTAGAAGACCATAGGACATAGTGAAAGACCATGGGACAGAGTGAAAGACCATCGGACATAGGGGCAGACCATGGGAGATCGTGAAAGACCGTGAGACATAGAGGAAGACCACTGTGACGTAGTGATATCTGTGCAGTGAAACAATGATATAGTGACAATATGCTTATGAATTCAGTCCCAATAACGAATGACGGATGCAGAATCGACAGAGCAGGGGTTCAAGGACGGGTTCAAAATTACGTATCAACTTCAACAGAGTTAATCATTCTCAGATCTCTTTATTTAAGCAGGATTATTATTTATCAAGTGAACCAGATTACGTAATACCCAGCTACTTTGCGTACGTGAATAAAGAGATATGAGAAACAGTATAACGTGTTGGTTGATAACAAACAATATGTAACTCTGCTTTGAGCTGCTGCCCTGACGACCCTGGGTCCGCCACTGATAGGAAACTCTGCAACAGATATTATTTTGAGTCTGAAATTAAGTTCATATTACATC
The DNA here is from genome assembly GCA_023653785.1 of Ophioderma brevispina. NCBI lineage: Eukaryota > Metazoa > Echinodermata > Ophiuroidea > Amphilepidida > Ophiodermatidae > Ophioderma > Ophioderma brevispina. The sequence continues at coordinate 9,328 of JAMKCH010081392.1, forward strand.
TAGAACAAAAAGTAGGTCAACTTAAAAGTGGGAATTTTTTTTGCTCACCCTTCATTTTGAAATCAAACATCTTATATCAAATATCAAATAAAGCCAATACAAAAGATTGCCCGCTTGCCTTAAGCCAACCGGTTTGGTGTCAACCTTATTTTAAGCAGAAAACACATATGAGATTCTTGACGTTTACAAAGGCATACTGCTAAAGTACCAGTAGATTTTTATATTAAAACCTCTATCGTAGGAAAGTTAAAAGAACCTCGAAATACCAAAAGAAGATAACGATTTTTGGTTTCTGGTCTGTGATTCTACAATAATTATACAGTACGCTGAAGGCACGGAAAAAGACTTAAAATAGCCAATTCTACTGTTGCCCTTATCTCAGTGTACTGAGTATGCAGGGAAAGTGTCTCAATATAACCATTGTTTACCTAGACAGTTTAATGTAAACAGGTAGGCCGGTTTCTCCCGGCTACCATCGAGAGCCAAGGTAGCATTTGCGCTATCGTCAAGAAGCGTATGAAGTAATGAATGTATGAGATGCATCATGCACGGACCACATTTCTCAATGGGAGACACTTTGTATAATCTAAAGAACACAAACCAGAAGGAAATATTTGACCATTTACATTTGGTCAAATGTTCCTTTTGTTGCCATATATTCACACCTGTTTTACTGCATACCATATTATCAGTGACATGTGCAACTTGCTTGCCATTGATAAAATTGATAACATTACACGCGGGCATTCATAATGTTGAGCTAAAAATTATACTACCAAAACGGACAATCGTCTTAAATCAAAATAGACAAATTATACTTCAAATGAGTACATTGTTACAACGTTCTCACGCCTTAAAGGAATTTTTGGCATGAATCTATATAATGAAAGATCCCTAAATAAGAAACGGGGTAATAATCCTCTAATATTCTAAAAAGATGGTTTAATGGTCGCTGGATTTCCTTGTAAAAAAAAATTCCAGATTTATTCCGATACGTATACCTTTGTACAGCATCATGGGGAAGCTGCCACTCTTTATTCCCTGTTGTTTATATTTACCAAAACGCAGCGCCGCAATCTACCGCAACAGAAGCCAGAGAAAATGTATCACGTGACCTCAGGCAGTCTGCACAAGCTTCATCCTTACGAAACAAATGATACGAGCGAAATTCAAGGCTTGTGCCAGACTGAGAACGTTAGCATAAATAATAAACATAGCGGCATCCTTAAATAGTTACTGGTACGAAAATGAAGCATGATAATGGGTTTTTTCGCAAAGAATACTCTAATGAACATGAAAACCATTGATATGTCTTATTTAGGATTATTCATTCTTTTTGCCCGATTAGTTTCATGCCAATAAATTTTTTTTTAGGTTTTTGTCTGCAATTGCTCCTATTTTGTATGATTTTCCGCAAAATTAGTATTGTATCATCACGCACATGCGGTTCCTTCGTCGAACGTCATCAAAAGTCCCGGGTATTCCACGAAATCCAAGGTCAGGACATCGAATGGTTCGTTAATCCATTCCTTTATGTTGCCACAAAATATTTCAGTTGTCTGTCTAGCATTCACGTTAATATTACTAATGGAATAGGACTTACTGAGGTATTTCGTGATCCCACAGCTTTGTACCCGACTTACATTACAAAAAAGCCTGCAAAAGTTAAAAACTCGCAAGATCACCCTAGCGGAAGCAAACCACTATGGAAATGAACTCATTAATACGCGCAAATAGTGATGACATAATGCATGGGTTATTACTTGCATGCCCCGCTACAAGAACGTAGTAATGAAGCCAACCCAATCATAATAAATATACAAATGAGCTCATTAATATGCACAAATTAGATGACATAGTGGGCGGGATAGCGTAGTGGGGGGAGCGCTCGCCTCCATACCAAAAAGGCCGCGAGTTCGATACCCGGCAGGGGGCCTCCAGTTGACCCATCTGTGAATGGGTAGCTGATCTGTTTAGATTGGCGAAGGTACAGGGCGGCGGAGGAAAGGAACTGGCCATCCTACTCTAATGCCGAGCCTTCATTGAGTATGAGACCTACATTTACCTTTAGTGTGCGGTATTACTTGTATGCACCCCCTACCCAATAAATTTCGTTAAATTTGGACATTGGATCTGATAGGGAAGTTCACGTGTTAGTCAACCTAAACCAAAATGCAAAAAAATAAATTACAACACAAAAGCCTATGGGTATCGTAAAATAACATTCGAACCTTCTAACATAAAAACGCACTATTAAAATGAACACCTTTATTTAAAAATTAATTTTTCTCTAGAATATCTAATAATAAAACCAAAAATGGATGGGTTGAAAAGATCACGAAAATGCACCTTAATTGACACGGGCTCATTTTCAACAAAATATGAAAATTTCAACATGAAAGACAAGGCCCTGGGAAGAACATAAATATATTTCAAACACAAAATACCATGTTGAAATTTATGCACAGGTCTTCTTTCTCATCCCTACCACAGGATAGAATCATACAGAGTTGTAGCACCTGATTTTATGTCACGATGCTTATGAGTACCGCTACATATTTCACATTTCACATTTACTTTGTACCCTGTTATCTTGGTATCTATTGCGGAGTTATTTAAATAAGCCGTCCAATCACACACATATATGGATATTGTATTGAAGTCAATCGATTCCAATTGAAAAGGATAGTGCACTACCACTTGTGCGTGAGGCAAAAATCGTTTAGAGAGCCCCTGTTATTAGTTATATACCTTTGGTGGTGGTATGTATCTGATGCAAAGAAATTGATTGTAAATGGTTAACAGAGCTTCTGAAGAAACTACTGCATCGTGGTTGTATCTATTAGTTCTGTGATAACCAAGGTCATTAAAATCATGTGGAATTGTCCAAAACCACTATATTACATGTACCTTATTCGGTAAGACTTTGACCTTTAACCCTTCACAGCGACATCGTATTAGTATTGAAGTATGGTGGTACATAAGCGATGTCATGAATATCACAACGTCTGCTGCCAAACGTTGGTTCCCTGAATCTATTAGATTGCTAACAAACCCGGTTTAGTTGTTCAATTGTAACAAAGAGGGTTATTACAGTTAGGCCACCTCACCATATATGTCTAGTCACAATTACCAATATATCAAAGGGAAAACAAATCAAATTATATCGTTTAAAATTTCAATCATGGTATTTTAATGGCGATTTGGTCGTACAAAGTCAAGTGGGGTTCGGTACAGGGATAGTCGGTAGTAAAAACCGTGACTTCCGCATGGCAAGTACAAATTAGATTGAATTGTTAAAACTATTAGGCGATATCATTGTACCAATTCCGTTTTCTCTCTCTCCAAGGGAGGCATATTAGTTAAAGATCAGTATAATGAAAAGGGGTGTTGTATGATTTAGGTGCCATGCGCAACCGCTATTTATTAACGCATGGCTATCTTCGGACCCGTCAATTCGAAGGATAGGTTGGATATGCCGATATGCGTACTATTAATGGTTTGTGAATTCATCAATCTTTTTAATTAGCTATTATTCATAATGGAAGTAACAAATGATTATTATTCGATATAGATAAATAATTTTGTATTAATAAAAGGAAATATTTCATGATGGTATTAAATGCAACCATAACAAAGATGTTCGGGGAGAATTACAGTAAGATATTTAGAAGAATTCCCAATAGGTTTTAAAGTATTAAAGAAACAAGCCAAGACATATTTATCTTTCATATCACCAACGTCCCTTAAATGCAGTGTTTTTCAATTTAAAATATCACGGAGCGGACCCCTCTGCCTGTTTTAGGGGGAAATCGGCCCTAGATCTAACAAAAATAATAAACGCTTACCTCCTTTTTGCGGTGATCGTCAGGACGTAGCGATAGGGATATGTCATAAACGGTTGTCTTTTCTCGATAACTGAAAATAACTAAATAATAAACCAACCCAGCACATTAGTAGAGAACTCTGAACAAGTAGAACCATTGTATCAGGCAGGTGTGCTGTGTGGAATGTCTGCATTGCTGCGCTTCTGATTTTCTTTTGCCACAATAATCCAAAAGTTGTCTGCGGTTACGTGGAAGATTCATTGACACCTGTCGATATCAATGGAATGCCTCGTCTTTGCCTTTAAAACAAATATCCCCGAAAAATTATTCCAGGGTGACGGCAAGTTTCCGTAAACCAGGCCCATCTGACACACTTTCCGACACACATGAAATCGGAATTAACGGAGTAAACATGTGAAGGGGTTCCGAATTCATAAGTGTGTCAGAAATATATATATTGGTACGTACTCAATGTGCGCCAATGTATTTTTCTCATTATAGGGGTTAAAATGGTATAGTTTGTGTAGGTTCCGACCTATAGTTACACGGTTACAGCCCTGATAAGGTTTCAAGGTCATCATGGGGCAAAAATTATCCAATGCTGTTGAAACTGGTGTCAAATTATTGCTATGCATGGTCATACTGAAGCAGAAAATACATTTTAATTCTTTAGGTGGCACCTCTGTATACGAATTTGAGGTCAAGTTTGATGACCTCTATAGACCATGTCGATCCTTCTTACATTTTGGCCACTAATTGCGTAACCCAATGCCAAATAATATAAAATAAGGCAAGATGAACAATTTGACACCAGTTTCAACAAAATCGAAGCACTGGTTAAGTTTTACCCCAGGATGACCTTGAACCTTAATAGGGCTGTACCTGTTTAACTATAGGTCAGAACCTAGACAAACTATACCTTTTTAATGCATATAACGATACCAATGTATTGGTGTTCATTTACACGCAATTTGACTTGATTTCAAATTACTAACCGCTGTACTAATTCCCTCCTTATTTTACAATGTTCCCCACTTTTCCCAGAGGCTGGATCCAAACGTTCTGATTCAGCACCCTTCAAACTAAAGAAAAACATCTTCAAACCTCCTTCCCCAAACTTCCGAGAATAGGATTCTCATTTATAACCCTACTATTAAAACCTTGCTGAAATAATCAGCAGTGAATAATTTCGATATTTTTTTTTATTTTTGTAATTCAATTATCTTTCAAAACAAACCAAACTTATGTCCTAAGATTATATTTGCTCTTGATGTTGTTTTCCAGAGCCTGCGGAAAAGAAAAAGTGAACATTGATGGAAAATCTGCATTTAGCTACTGAAGATCTCTTGAATAATTCAAGATTGAACTTTAGTAAGTTCCAATTAATGATGCACTTTCTCTTTAAAGCTTAATTCTTACACAACGTAAACAAGACGTGGGCGTGTAATCTCAAGGGTAGTAAAATTGATATTGATACTATCACTTAAATACATATTTTAAATGGAAAGAAAAGACAAACAGAGACTCAAATCTTTTCAAGTAGGCCCTTTGACATAATAAAGTGAAAATAAATATTTGATATCTGTAAAAACATAAAGAAAGAAAGAAACCACAATAAAATGGCAATGAGCTCTAACGGGCACTCTGGGATGTGGCCGTGTAATGACGGTAAATTCGGCAGTCAACACCATGTGTATTACGGAATAAAGCGCAATACACTGTCGAATTTATCGGGGTCTTCGGTCAACTCAGGTCACTAAAACGGAACACCGGGCACCTGACGTAAAAGTCTATATAATTGAATATTTGTATAAAGATGTCACAATTTTTGGAACAATTCCCCGCGATTGTAGACTTACGTATCTTTGAGAGATATACCTTGCGAGATTTGGTGACATTTTTCTTAAAGCAAACAATCACACTCAAAAAAATCCAAGGAAGGGGAATGATCAAAAAATGGATTATAATAAGTATGACTGAAAGTAGAGTGTCCAGCAAGGGGATGGTAAGGAGTGAGAAAAGAATTGATCATACATTAATCCAGTGCACAAAACTACCTTCAGCCAGCTCAACGACACATTTCGTCAATATAAAGCCAACAGCTTCATTGAACACTGACCGCTAGAGAGGTATACATTCATTCTACTAAGGAAACAATAGAGATTACAAACTCAGATGGGTTGTGCAATTAGCGACCCGGGTCACTATGACAGATGAATTCATCAGGACTTGGAAGGAATTTAAACTGCATAATTATGCAAGTTTATTCCGTACAGCTGATGGATTATTCCAGGGTCCACTAGTAACCCAGGGTCGCTAATTGTCACAACCCACAACTCAGATCACTTCGGAACAGAACATAAACAAACCAAGATACCAATACAGAGCCTAATTAAGAAGCAAATCGCTCAAATATCCTGTTTCGCTTTGTCCAGATGGGATTGTGGAAGAGGATTACTCAAACGAAGACGAGAAGAAGAAGATGTTTAAGATGTTGGTGACATTTTAAGCAGGAGGACTCCCAATGATATCGAAAAGTCTTGCGGATTCCAGCATGTAGTCGGCCCTTGTACTAGTTACCCCATTACTTTGTAGTTGAATCTGATAGTGTCTCTTTTTAGAAAGTAAATATCTTAATAAGTCAAACGGCAGGTTGTATTGTTACCCCAGCCAACCACCCACCAAATTATAACCAAAACACTAGAGAAAATTGTCTAAAGCATACTCTTAGAAACGTTTTAAGTCGATTCTCAGATAAACAAAACACCACAAAAAATATAAAATAATATATTTTTTCAAAAATAAAATAACAATCTTCAAATATGATTTTGTTGTAGACAAATTTCCCGACGGGTAGATAGACCACTTGTTCTGTGAAATAGTTCTGTATAACCGTTTTTTTAAAGATTTTCGTTTTGTTGTTCTTTTAAGAGTCGGTTAACAACAAAAACTGTTTACAAGATTAGGCAATGGAATCCAAAGTTTGCAAATAAAAGCAAAAAATCCCGGAAAAACAATGGTGGAGGTTTCAATCAACAAAGTGAAAACAATTAATTGATTAATAGTGCAAAAACAAAGACACCAGGTACGGCCAAAAATGCTTTTGAAAGCCACGACCCTGACCAACTCGGCCGTGATGTATAGAGCTAAGACAACTTGTACTAGCAAAACATACGAGTCAAGCATGAGGTTAGCGCCGGTCATTTACACAAAAATGTGTTACTGATTGAACTGGGGCATAATAAACACGACATAAAGGAGTACAGAGTCCCTAAAACAGGCACAAGAGATTACTACTTTATTAAACGGTGTCTCGGGAATGCTATTGTGTTGGGTTATACCAGGTATGTCCGCCGATTCTTCACTATCTACTTATAAGTAATGTTGGGGTATAGTTACTTCGTTGTATGCCGGTCCTTCCACGGAAGGCAAAATATATTGAATGGACTTTGCTTGGCCCCCAGATATCAAGCCTTGCGAAGAACACAATATATGCCACCTGGTTCACCTGAAAATTTCAGTTCATTCTGCGCCTGAATTCCTATGGGGGTTTAAATACGCGGGCAGTAGAGCTGATAGACTCGGAAGCAAGAGGAGTTAGTACTGTGACGTCATCCCCCCACCCGTTTTAAGCAAGTCGAGCATTTGTGTCAAAGTGATGATATAAAAAGCCTTATTATTTTGGACATTTTTCTGGGCATTTTTTTTCACTTTTGGAGGACCTATTTTGACCTGCTCCCACGACGAAACCCGGAGATAAAGTCGGAAAATTTTTAATTTTGAGATATGTGCAGATTGGAAATGCTGTGAGACAAAACGAGCGGTTTAAAAGATGTTATAACCGTACGCCATTCTCTCTTTCTTTTGTCCATCAAAAAATTCAATATATGCCTTGAAATGCTGTTGTTTCTATTGATTTTACACAGTTTATGACCTCCTTCTCTTAAAAGTTACTCTGGCGACTTTGTCCTGATGGTTTGGGGAGCAGGTCACATTTACTAAATAACATACAAAATCTAAATGTGCAATTAAGAGGATAGGATTCCTGCTAACCCCTTAAGAAGATAGTTACGGTTTAAGAGACCATTTTTTCTGTGAAAAATCGACCGAACACGACCCCGAGAAATCGAAAAAGAGTTGGCGACTTAAAAAAAAATGGATTTTCTTCAAAGTTCGTGTATGAATAGGGCTTGGGTGGGTATTTCATTTTGACACTATTTCACCTCGCACCCCTTGGTTGCCATGGGTAACCACACCAAAACTAAACAGTTTTTCACATTTATTGCACAGTTTAACAGGTTTTCGGAACCTTTTTTAAAAAGAAACAAAAATAAAAAAAATAAAAAAAATAAAAAAAATAAGAAAATTACAATAATTCACTAAATAAATACAAATGATACTGGGGTTTTGCTTTACAAAAACAAGGCCAGAAACATTGCAGGATGTTTCATTTGAACGATACCATTATTTTAAAAGGGGTGTTTTAGCAAATATTAGTTGTTGTAAAAAAATAATGTATTACAATTTGAAATAACTCCAAGGTAAACGTTCCCAGGGCAGTAATTTTTTATGATAGACAGATAACGGTGATGTACTGTGTAGAAATTAAAATAAGTTTGGGGCTTTATAGTATATTGAAGTAGTGTTTGCCAAAAGGATTGTGATTTTCCGTTAAATTTGAAAAACTAAGGGACAGCGGCAAAATAATTCATTATTCTAAATTTAAGGTTTACCATAGTGAATGTGAACCTTATTTTTTGTTCTTTTACTTGTAGCAGCATGACAGGGTCAACAACGGTACCGTTAACCACCCCACTCCATCACAGATAGCCTACCCCCCCCCACAGGGTCAAGTAGATGTGGAACCAAGCATAATGTGGAATTATAACTCCAAGCAATATTTGATATGGGAGTCCTACCACAGGGAAATATAACCTGTCACACCACCAACCATCCGGGATTCCCACAACCACATCTCAGGATCCCTCCAAACCCACTGAAGAACAACCAATCCTTACACCCGCCCACAAAAAAAATGTGCCCCCCCCCCCCCAATTAAAATACCTACCAGGGAAATGGCAAGTTTCATATTGCACATGTGATGCTTAGGGGGGGGGAAACCGGAGAGGGAGGACAGGAGAAAGAGGGAGAAGGGAACGATAGGATAAACAAACCCGAACAATGGGGGCAACCGCACGCCCAGCAAACACCACCCATCCTTAACCCATACCCCCATCCCCCCCCAAAAAAAAAAAGTTCCCCAAAATACCTACTAGGGAATTTGACAAGTTTCAATAACTTGTGAATGTGATGCTTAGGTTTGACAAGCCAGGAGAAAATTGGCCTCTTTTGAATGTGTGGTAGACTGTCAAGTTACGAACCAACCATCAAACCCAGCCCATCCTATCACAGCTCCACCCCCTAAAAAGTCCCAAAAATACCTACCTTTCGAAATTTGACAAGGTTAAATACCATATGGTGCTTAGCTTTTGACATGCCTCACGAGAACAGGCCTCTTGACTCACCAACCTTGTGCCCCATCCTTTCCTTATTGATAAAGATGTTTTCAATTTCCAAAAACCAGATTATTGATGCAAAAGCTAAATTTTTCAACACCCCTAGTTCACGGTCGAGAAAACATGCGTTTTTGAAATCTTTGCCTATCGGATTACTCTCCAAGTGCAAAAGAGTGAAATTTTTTTTTTTAAAGGTTTCCTTTTTTGTTTTGTGTTTTTTGTTTTTTTGTTTTTTTTTTTAGGAGAAGTATAGTTGGTCAAATGTACTCTTGGATAATTACAAACTGATAAAATATCATATGTGAAAATTATAAGGGTAAATAACAAAAATATTTTTGAAAGGTGATTATAAAATATACATTTGGTAATCATCATGGGTAATTTGACCAAAAGAATATTTGTTTTGGGGGGGCGGGCCCTCACATAGTGAAAGAGTGAACTTTCACTCTTTGCATTTAGACGGCAGATTAACACCTGGGTTTTTTAAACCAGGTTTATTGATTTGAAAGAAAATCTTTAGATAAATTAGTTTTATCGGCCTGTTTAATCTTATGAAAAGCAAAAATTGTGTCTCTTCTATTGTATGTTCGGCATAACCTGCCTTATGGACTAGTTTTGCCCCCAAAGAAAAACCTTTTTGCCACTAAATCAGGTTTTCCGATTGATAAAACCTGTTTTTTTAAATAAAAATATTACAACAGTTTATCGATCGAAAAGGCTATTTTTTAAATAAAAATTAGTTTACCTGTCTTGACTGAAAAAAACAGGTTTTTACAAAGAAACTTGCCTATAGAGATTTGCTAAACCTGTTTTTTTCGAAAAGGAAAAACCTGTTTTTTCGCCAATAAACCATTTCTTTTAACTTTTGGTTTTTCGCTCTTGAAAAACCAGGTTTTTTCAAACCTGTGCTTTTCGAATTTGATAAATACTTAGATTTGTGGATTATAAGGCAAGCTTTAGGATTCAACCTATTTCAAGTCATGCAAGTAATCTGTTTTTTTTGATCGAAAAAACCAGGGGGTTTCACAAAACTTTGATTATGAATTATGCTTTTTTTTAATTAAAAAAAAAAAACTACTGCAAGTAAAACGCGTCAATCCCCCTGGCAAGCATGACTGTCTTGAACATTGACATCAAGCGATACCTTTAACGATTGGTTGCATGACCTTTGACATCATTCCAACATATGAAGGACCCTTATTGCACCCACTCAAGTCTGGTTTAAATAAGACTTAAACTTTTCGACAAGATGTGAAAACAATAAACCTTACCAAACAGGAACACCTACATTTTAACCTTTGTTCACGACCTTTGACATTATCCACATATGAAGGAATCCCAATTGCACCTAATCCGAAGTCTGGTTTAAATTGGGATAACTGTTCTTCGAAGGAACGTGAAAACAAAATGAAAAACCCTAGCAAACTGGAAACAAAAAACCCATTTTGTTAACACCCCCACACACACCCACAACCACACAAAAACAAAACACAAACACACCACACGCCATCACCACTCTCGCAAATCCCCCTCTGTTTTCAAGCCAGGGGATAATAACCAGGTTTATCGATTTGAAAAGCAAAGTTTTTGAAACTTGGTTTCATGGTAGAGAAATGTGGTGTTTCGTTCAAGACCTGTTATTGGCCTTAAACCAATCTTGTTACATATGCACTGGTTGGTGGTATGGTATCTTGTTTTGTAACTCTATTTAGGCTTACAAGCACGTAATTGAATGGGGAATCATACTTTGAATGTGCCTTTAAAGGAACAAACATGGAGAATGGGTTCATTTGTATTTTGCTTGTGATGAGAGCCAGAGTGTTCAAGACACATACCAAAGCTGGGGCTGGTTGTTTCAGCTGTTTTTTTTTTATGGACCCTTTTCACATGGGAAGGAAATCTGACATTTCAATTGTAGAACTATATAGGGAACTATTTATACAGAACTAAACGGCTTGTATTAACAACAAGTCTATTCAAACAAAACATCAGCGCAGTTTCGTTTGTGCAATTTTTGTGACCATCTAAAACTGAAGAAGATTATGGTTCTATTTCAAAATCTGCCACACTTAGAATGCGTGATTATGTAGAGAGTATTCCTTATAATCCATGCGGTCCCATTCGGAGAGTTACCCAACATTAAAGATATATATAAATAAGTTTAAGCTAAAACCTCACAAGCGCAAGTGTCCGTTTGTGGAAAAAACTAGACCAGTTCGTGAAAGATTGTCATGTTAGGAGTACCGATCATCTAACTAAGATTTTACAGGTTGCCCAATCTCGGAATAATATTTAAGCAAAATTAATAATGTTCATATCATCTTCAGAAAACGTTTAAGAGAATAAATGGTACACAAAACAACATAGTGTATGAAGTGTAAATATCAAGAGAGAGTTTTTTTTTTTTCAAACAAGTTTTTTTTTTTTTTTTTTAACACTTTTTAATACATATCGGTGGTAAAAACCTTCAATTTCACTTTTGAGTAAGATAGAGATTTTATTATTGTTTCCCTTTGCCTCTTGCTCTTGTTAGAAATCTTCCATTACCAATTAGGTAAATGTACAAATTTTAAGTACTGACATGTATGTAGATTCTGCAAAATGCTGATTTTCCTGGCAACACTGCTCTTTAACGCTGCATATCCCCAAGGTCATTTTTAATTTGTGACATAGATCTAAATCCATATGTACCCATAACTAAAGCCATACTATTCAACAAGCGTTACCTTGGATAGGACGTAATAAAAAGGTCATTTCAGGTAAATCAAAAAAATTGCTGCAAAAAACCCCTATTTTGGATAATGGTATCTTCAAAACACGGACGTTGTAAAAATTGGTTTGAATAATTTTGAAAAGTTTAAAGATAGTTTATAGATGACTGCAACGGTTAGTTGTTAATACATCTTTTCGTGCGGTGGCGTGACATTCAATTCAGGGCATTGTCAGGACTTGCAAAAGGTGAAATTTGGACAATTATAGAAAAATAAGGTTTTGGTCGCCTAAACATAGCAACCAAGGCGAAAGTTAATAATTGTCTAGTTGGTTACTTTGGTCAAGGCCTTCCATGTTTGAAAATATGAAGAAATCTATTTTTGAGGTCTGCCACCCTTGGGTCGATTTTTACAGAAAAATGTCTCTTAAATCTTTTTAAGAAAATATTTCTCAAACCTTTTGAGATCCAACATTCTGAATGTATTATACAATCATGAAGACATTACTGTCAACATCTTTCTAAAAATGGTTTGTCTTGCCGAGTTTTTAATCGCAAATAGACATGACAAAAAATTGTCATATTTTAACAATTGATCTTAGTATGCTAGAGAAATGACCTATATTGTTGAAAATTTTTGATTTAGAAAATATAAAAAGCAAATTAAGCCCAACCTGACTGGCAAACAGGTAGACAATTTAATGTCAAAAATGACAAAATCGTTTTGAAGAGTCAATGTCAGAAGCAATACTGACAGATTTTAGACGATCATTCAATATTTATTAGATGAGTCTATTGACCTTGCTCTGTTGTTCAATCCATGTATTCATTCGGTGAGTCAATGCCCGTACTTTGAAAACTTTTCTGATTTACCGATATATTCATTTCCTATTTTCACTTACTTTCATATTACACTTGAAAAAGTGTTGTCTGCAAGTGTGTTGAGTGTGCGTCTGTGGGTGACCATCATAATAGAGATCCTTAGTTTTCCAAATGTGGCACGAAACATTCCGTCATACGTCATGTGACCCCATTTTGGACCAATCATAGAAGAGAGATAGTGCTTTACGTGAGAGTTGGGTATTCCACGTTTGGGCAATTTAGGGTTTCTATTTATAAGGTCCTTGCACACTCCCGTTAGGCTCGGGGAGTCCACATGGACCTCCCCCTCCTCTGAAAACCACTTTGGCCGTGGATTTCTAACAAACTCTGGTCTTGACGGGGTACATCAATACGACCACATAACTCCCACAGGAAAATGGAAATCGGTTGCACCGATTAAAATGGCGGTCAAAAAAAACGACTTTGGTAAATGCTCCCAATCTCCCGCCCAAAATGAAAAAAAAAAAACTTTCGCAAAAGGATTTTTCCATCAAAATTTGACTCATTAAAGGAAATATGAATACATTTTCCGTTGCATGAATAAAATTTAAAAAAGTAATCCAGTAAGAGTTTTGGGTCCAAAACAACTTTTGAATAGCGCCCACAAAGCGTAATTATGTTTAATTAACATAATAACGCCATGGGTCGATTGAATTTCTTTATACCAAAACTTTGCGCAACTGATATTTTAAAGACAATTACAACAATTTTTGGGAAAATTAATTTACCGTTAAAAATGGCGCACGAAAACCCCCTTTGATAACTTAAGTGCTCAAAGTTAAATTTAAGTAATTATGCTTGATTCGGAATTTGTTGTTATTTTCTTTATGAAGGAAGTTCCATTTGAGCTTAGTATTTCACAAAGGATTAGTATGGACAAGCATTATGTATATACAAAAACCATGTGAAAGGGCGTCCATCCTCAGAAAACCTTTGGGTACAGCAGATCCCGAGTTTCATTCTCCGAGAAGACATTATACTATACGCCCCTGAATCATTAGAGTAGGAGAAATCAGTTCTTTGCCATTTCTTCAAGTTCACCCTTAGGTCACTCTACTTGATGTGGATGACCATAACACCTTCGTTTGCTCCTCATAGCTTATTCAATAGAAAGATGCTTACGCCTTGACGATCTCCTCAAATAACCTTTGAGTAAGGTCAGGTTATCGGTAAGTGGCCCCACGACACAAACCTCTACTAATCTGTCACTGGTTGTGCTACCACACATTTATTCCAATGAATCTTTGGTTTGCGCTAATATGTAATCATTATTTTCATACAAGTTCGCGCCATTATCGCCCGAGTTCAATTGGAATTTATTAAGGCCTTTATAACCCTATCTAAGTCAAGATTAAATTACATCTGAAAGCATCACATAAAGATTTACCTTAAGTAGAGGCATAGGTTTTACTCAAAAGCCAGTGGTTTTTAGATGACTTAACAATTAGGAAGAAATGAAAGGTTTTCCCCGCAAGGCCTAATTGAAAGTAAGATGAAAACTGAATATCAACGGGTGTATTGGTGAAATAGGTAATGTTTAAAGCGGGAAATACGCAAAATTACCGTATACCTAAACATGGATAAAGAGGGATGAGCCATTTTCGAGAAGAATTATTCACAAAGAGGTTGCCGCGTGCTATAACGGCTTTTAAGATAGACACACGAATCGTAAGGCTAATGGACCACATCTTCTAAGGAAAGTAGGGGATGTTTTTTTAAGTGAATATGTAGGTGTTAACACGATCAACTCTTCAGGTGAATTACGATACCAGAGCCAAAACGGTCACGGATCGCAGCTGCACTGTGAGCTAATTACAAAATCCAAACCATGTTTAATACAAACACAGCCAAGCACATTTTATGGAGGAGTTCAGTGACGTCTTTCCTCTACTGGAGCTAAATGTTTCCTTTCACTTTCATGTAACGAATGCTATCGTCAATGTCCACAGTACCCCTTTTTAATTATTGATTGCTGAAGCGATGCTTTTCCTTTTGAAAGTAGAAAATTGTACATTTAATGCAGTTGTGTAAAAGGATATATAATTTACAAGTGCATCATTTTATGGTAATGCCCTCGACTTTTGCCTAAAGGTTTTAGTTAAATGCATCTATGTACGAGGGGGAGAACTTGTTAGAGTGGCGGCCCAGACAAAAATGACACGCAAGTTAGACTGGAGGCTTAGATCAGACTGAATGCTTATAAAATAGATCTCCAGGAATAGAAGTCGTTACTTGCTTACGCAATTGTCATACGACTCTATGGTGGTATTTTTGGCTAGTACATTTGCAACCCGATGGATTGCAAGATACATTCGAAAGTGTTGCAGACCAAAACATTCAAGTTTGTTTTTCTCAGAGACTGTCTTATCTACATAATTAATGTAGTTTTAAAACTATACGCTTATAATGGTTCAAAGTTATTCTGGGTTGGATTTGGAAGTTTCAGAATGCTTCGATTTTCATGAAACTGATTAGTGCCTAGTCTTAACAAGATTACGATTCCTTATAGAGCACGGCGGGCACTTTGTGTCTTTTAGTGCAAGCAGAACGGTGCATAGGGGTTTACTTTGGTAATATGTGCGCGCGCGAGTGTGTGTGTGTTTGTTTGATTGATGTTTTTCACTTCCGGTAAAATCTTAGCCTGAGGACGATCCTGTTACTGTGAGCTATGGCCCTTAACACTAAATTTACGAGCTTACCACACCCCTCTATTATGCAGGTTCCGCAGATATTGTTCCGTAATAAATCATTAAATTCGGTTTAAGTTTAGTTCTGACTGCAAAAATGTTTTAGAAGTCTATAAAAAGGTCTCAATTCAACCCTTCAAGTTGAGACTGATGTGACTGCAGCATGTCAAGAAAACTTAGGACGCGCGTAAAGGTTCATGCCTCAGATTTAACTTTACATCAGGAATCATAGAAACTGGAATCACTATTCTTCTTTCAGGCTATCAATCATTTCTTGCTTCTGCAATGTACATTTTGGAATACTTGCAAGTAGAGGTAACTTGAATTCTTGAATTCTTAACGTGTCCAAACACAGTGGTTCTGAAATATGATCTAGCTAGCGATGGTACAAGTCTGGCTGCTTTCGAATTTAGCAAGGTCCTTGTCTGTGCATTGTTGCTCCAACAGTGGGCAGACCAAGAGATGATCCACTGTCTGTAGTGCTGTTCCACAAGCACAGGTAGTGTCCTTATCTGCTTCCAGGTAACCCCACTTCTGCAAGGAAATCTTAGACCGGCCGATTCTGGTTCTCAATCTGATGAGAAATCCCCTGAGAAATACCATGAGGAGTCAGCTCCCCGTGGGAGATGCTCACCCAAGAATCAATACCAATAGAGGTTACTTGGTTGATAGCAAGTCTTTCTTTCAAAAGGCGACTCTCTTAAACTCCTTAGAGACTGTTTCAAAGGGTTGGACTTTATTGGGTTATGATTATCATTTTGTTAACAGCTACCCCTCTTTCCTTGGGTGAAGATATGAGAAATATAAGTTTCGTTAATGTTTTTACCACTTTATGTCAATAAATTACGATTCCCATGATCTCTTCTAACACACTTAATGGGCTGGAATTTTCATCGGAAGGGGGTACCAAATATTGTTCAGGTAATGACTTTTTAAAACTAAAATGGGGGGGGGGGGGGTCGTGAAATTGTAACACAAAAAGTGGGATATTTTTTGCATCGAAATATTGAGGCAGGCATGTAGGTAATCCAACATAGCAAGAAAACATCATGTAGTCAAAGCACATCATTTTAGTCACAATATAACACTTTGGCATTCATAATGTTCAGATTTACGGGCACGCAATTTTCCCTCCCTCTTTCTCCCAATAAGGTTAAATATATTGAAAATCAGTTAATATTATCGTAAACAGCATTAATCAAGTTTGTGGGCGTTACTTTTGCCCCAAAAGAGAACGCTTGATTTGTGCGTGCAAAGCACATTGATTCCCGAATATAAATTGTCAATGCTGATATTCTCTGTCATTCATGACATGCAGAAAATATGTTAAAACTAAATCATAGTTGAATTTTGATATTTTCAAATAGTTAACATTTCCAGACATAAAATACGTTTTGATGATTCTGAAAAATTACTGAACTTTAATTAAGCAGTATCGATGTGCTGTAACGGAAGTAGATTAACAAGAAAGCTCTGACAAACATTCTAAGCGTTATGTGTTTGAAGGTGCATGGACAGGTTTTGTGACATATCTTACAAAGTGTTGATGTAGAACCAAAACCAATGGTGGAATTTGATAAAGGCGACATTTTCCAATTTGTTTGTATGTATGAATTCCTCAAACCGAACATTTAATTTAATGATCTAAGGCAAATCTACAAGGTAAAAATGTTAAATGTTGAATTTGGAATGATATTAAGAAAGTAAGTACCTCGAAGAAACTATAGTGCTGATAGTATAGAGTGCAAAGTCAACTCTTCAAAAGAAAGTACATGTACTCTTATAAGTCCAACATCGATAGTTAGGAGTATATGGCACAAAACATTTCCATGTTCCATTGTGTCATATCCTGTCCCCTTAATTTCCAACGGAAAAATTATGTAAAAAATAGTTACATATAAATAAATTGGACAAATTAATTTGCAAAATTTTCTAACTGCGATAGAAGTAAACTGAACGTAATGAATTAAGTTTAGTCATTAACACCCCGTATATATGGAAACTTCCCCGTTTCACACACTTGAATGAATCTCCTTTTGCAGGTTTTACTTATTGGCATTCAACATGCTTCTATAAATATTGCTTATGAAACTAATACATTGTTTGTAATAATATTTCGTGGGCAATAATTGTAATAACATTTGACTCTTGACTGCTTATGACATTTCATGGTGGACGCATCCCATCGATGCTGAAAATATTATTTTTAACGAAATTAAGACGCAATCTTCTGAACAACTGCGTGTTGCATACTCCTTTCAGACGTCATGTAACACGCTCGCATTACAACGGCGATTCAATAAACCAAATCAACCACTTAGCGTGAAGTAACAAGTAGTTTTGTAACTGACCCGCTGATACGTGGATTGATTCGCGGTTTTTCTTTTTTGAATTGACATTTAACTTCATTTCAATGTGACATTTAGGTTCAGATATATTATCAGAAGAGCGTTGGCGTTTTTAACTGCTGATAACAAAACCCAGAACAACCCAACAACCTAGGATCTTTGAAATTACACCTGCCGGAAATGCGTGCTTTTAAAAAAATGGAGTTCATAACGGGAGAAGATAAGGGAAGATGGTGAAAAGCGATACAGAAAACTTCTTTTATCTAGATAATCAAAACATATACGTGAAAGATAAAACCTCTAATTGAAACACGGAGAGTTATCCTTTTGAACAATAAAATAATACATTTAACATGATAAGTTTATCCTGTTTATGTTATGGAATGACAATATCATTGCGCAAAATCATATGTTAACGTTGATTAATATACTAGACTACAGCTTTATATATATTTGTTTTCAAAAAAATCCTTTACGTCTTTCCCCTTTAAGAAGCGATTCAGTATATAATTTCAAGTTCTTCTATATCACATGATATTGACTTTAACAAAATTGATTTCTATTTGTAGAAACACATCACACATCATTGTCTCTTGCTCTGAGCAAGGATGTCTGTAACAATATATCATATTAAAGGATATATAATGCTTTTTTTCACAATATGACTCTGAGACATGATTGAAGGGGATACGTTACACAAACTCACCATGTGCGCGTGCGTTGATGATGATGTGGTGTCTGTTTAGGTCTACACTTACAATGTATCTACTGGATTATTATCAATCCAGCAATGCAGAGAGTCAAGTAAAACATTCCATTAAGGAGAAATGATTTCAATTTATGGCAAAGATTTACATAAAAACGTCATAATGAAGGGCATTTTTTTTTCGCGCAGAGTGTGGAAATTTCCAGGAAACGTGTGACCCCAGAGGGTATATTGGGGTCCATCCTACAATGCACCAGTTTGAGATAATCTCACCTCAATAAGGTCACGTATCCACAAAAAATCCAATTCTTAACACATAAAACCTAAATTCTTTACTCATTTTTAGCCCACAAAGCATAAGTACTTTGGTCATTTTTAGCATGACAATGAAATTTCAATAGTTTGATTCGAGTAATATAGAAAGGTTTCGAAAAACTTCATTTTTACGAGGTGATGTTAGCATCTTGCAGTTACCTGTCCTTTTTACTATTCACTGTGCACAACAAGTGCATCAAGTAGGCCTATGACCTGTAATGCGTACTCTGTGCTTAACGCATAAGACATGAGAAAACTCCGCCGTTGCGAGAAAGTGCTCAAGGGATTTTCTTGGTAGAAGCTCTGAATGTATAATATATTATCAGCAATACCATCAGTGAATTTTAATTCTGATAGAAATACTCAAAAAATTCCGAACATGGTTCATTATAAAGATGGTATTTTTGGTAGTCTAATGCTTACTCTACGGCAAAAATCACCAGTGACTGCTGGTCAGATTCAAGAGGGCGGCATGGACAAACGGGTTAACTATACTCTTCGTAGAAGCTGCAACCAATGAATATCTTATTCTCTACATGGTGATGTCATTTGGTTGACATACGGTCTGAAAAAGATCCGCACGACCATAAATTCTAACAAGGCTTCCAACATGTGAAAAACAGGCCTACTCGCCAATGTTCATGCACACAGTGTGTGGTAATCGCTCATCCATAAGCATGCATGATCAGTGATTGGATGGTGTCCTGTCAAGTGGGAATCATTTACATACATCAAACTTATAATGGATTCATGTACAATGATTTGGTTGGTTGGGTCAAAAGGTCGAGGCCGTTACAGTGACACTACTGCACTATGTTGGTGATAATTAATATATTAAATTTGCCTTCTTTTAATTCAATCCCTTTTAAGATGGAATTAATACTGCAAAACCATGGGAAAGATCCCTTTTGAAATCACTTTACGTCCGTTATAAAAATGTGATTTCCAATTAAAACACAATTTTAGACAACTTCCTACACTGACTAATGCAACACCCTGTTTGCGTACAAATACGGAATTTTTTCTGCGAAATTGCCTTAAGAAATGTGATAATGGCCAATTAATTTTGTTTCGTAAAGTCGGATCCTACATGACCTTTATAGCTACGATAGCCAATCAGTTAAGCGATCGACTCCAGTTTATGCTCCTCCATGCGTATAGGCGTGCGTTCGAGCCTGTGAGATTCAGCTATCTTGGTAATTTCCCTGGACAAGAATTAACCGCTTAGTTGTCCCTATTTACCCATGCGATATTTGGGAAGCTATCCCGCTGCGATGTGTTTTCTCGATGGTATGTTTGCTGATCAAGGGAAAGCGCTGATCCCGATCTGCTCCATCCCTTGAAATGATGCTAAATGGTTTATGGTATGACAGGGCCACAGTGATCAGCGCCAATTTGTGAAACGCTTAGAGGCCAACGAGCATAAGGCTCTATTAAATTTCTGCTATTATTATTATTTATGATATACCAGTTTAATAAAAAAAAAGATATTTGGGGCCTTGTCGTCATGTAACATTGTGGGTCATGTAATAAAATATGTCACTACCACAAAGCAACAAGCACATGAAATAAATATTGCTGGTACCCCAGGAATTCTGCATTTGGGCACCATTTCGAGACTTTGCCAATAATTTTGTGAATAATCGATTCCCCCGGGCTGTTCCCCAAACGGCTCACAACTAGGTCCCCCACTTACCGCCGACTAATAGAAGCTGTAAACACATTGTGATTGTCGTTGGCCGCTACACGTGAGCCCCAGAATGTATTATATTTTTTCCTGTTGAGAATGTTTCATTATAGCCTGTTTTGACACGCCTTCAAATGCAACCTTTCTGAAACCACCGTAACCAAGCAATCATTTTTCTTTTCTGGCGGGAATTGGATTGTTTGGAAAGGAAGATCCACAATAATGATATCAAATCTATCTGAGTCGAAATGCAAGATTCAAATCGGGAATTAGATGTTTAATCGCAAACCGGTGTCATGAGACAGAGTGCCCCGTGCGCGAGTGTCCTATATACCGGGTCAACATTATAAGAAATAAACCGTGCCCTTGGAGACGAGGCTATAAGGTATAATGTTGAAATAACTAAGCGTGCAGTATACAATGGAGAATACAATAGGTAAACACTACAGGTGCGCTGTTCATGACACCGGCATTATGTAACAACCGTTACGGGCAAGTTGTTTAAAGTTGTTTAATTTTTAAACAAGGTTGGCGATGAACAGGGTAAACAACAGTTGTTTAAAACTTTAAACAACTTGATTAATTTTGCTCTAACAGTGAATGGATACCATAGACTTCAGTAAACAATAGCGCTAAAGATATTCAACAACCCGGTATGCGGAAGAGAAAAACCTTCAGATTCCTTTTCATCTGGGAGTGCGGAGCCATTACATTGCCACACAGTTGAAAATATTCCAGTTGTTATCACCTACCGATTCAGTTTGAGCATTTGTTCATGACACAAAGCAAAAGCACGAAATACATGTCCTCTTTCACAATAAATCAATCTTGAGCTTCTATAGTATGTGTTCAATTAACTTTAAATGTATGTTTGATCATTTATTCGAAAAGGAAGAAAGACGAACAAAAGTCATGAAAGAAAAGTTGTTTGGTAAGCCGTTTGGTAAGCTTTGACCTAACAACTTTGTGCAGAACCAAAATCCGTAACTTATGGCTTAACTCTATTTCTATTCAATTTTGTCCTTATTCGTAAGGATGTTTTCATGGGAACAAAAAGACCATTTCGCTAGTTGCACCAACCCCGCTACACCGAAACCCGCACGACCTTCCCTACCTGAAAAAATTGGTACGGACCAATTTGTTAACTACAATAAGAGCATAAGATCCTGAACAACATCCTGAAGACGTTTGGTCATTTATTTTCAGAGTTTTGGCGACTGATAAACAAGTCTTAGGGAGGTTACAACAACCCCTGTAAGATTAGATCTTCAAATAGACACTACAAATAGTTTACGGGAAAATAAAACCATACTTGGGAAAAAAATTGGAGGACTATTTTTGATACCAAATGTTACCATTTTATAGACTTCTCAAATAAATCATTGAAACTGTTGAGTCTGTTGGATTACGACGGATACATGACGCGAGAGGCTTCCAAGCTACACTCACACATTTCCGTCTTTATTTTTCAGACTTTGCACTTCTTACAATGCATTACAATGAACTTTAAAATGGTTCACAGTTGTGCACTTTTCATTTCCGTACTCCTTCAAAGTTTCTAGGATGAAGGAATACCACAATTTACAAAATACAGAATGTTTGTTTTTTTATGCTGAACTTATATTAATCGTGTCGATAAAACATGAACTTAACAGACATTTCAGAATCGACCGGATGCTGTCAAAAACTTATTCTTTCTGTGGATAACAAAACTCTTGACATAATGAAAAGATTTTTAATAAAATTGTGTTAAGCAAGTTGAAACATGTAAGTTCAAGGATTAAAGATATAACTTGTTGTGATTATCTCTTCTAGTAGTGTACCATACTTTTTTCCATAGACCCAATGCAATATAACATAGAAAGTGTAGGTACTTCACGATATCTAAAATAGATATTCTTATAAAAAAATTAAAAATTGTTAAGAGAAGTATTTTCATATTGTAATGCTAATGCCGTTAACGAAAAATAAATGATTATTACAATATTGGAAAATGCATAGGCGTACACAAAGAACTGTTTCCTAAGAGTGAGTATGAAAAATATATTTTAGGTTTTTAAAGATTTTATCTAGAATTGAGTGTTTGAAATAAAGAAATTTGGTCATCTTTGGTATCCAAAGAATTTTACAAGTCCCATCTCTTCAGATACTTTTACCGATGCTGTATGTCATAGTATTCCTCTCTGAAAATGTGAACGTTCAAAATAAATTATAACGCATTTTAATGAATACACTTAGACTTGAGCAACAATAGAGCTAAAGATTTTCAACAATTGGCCCGGTATGTAGATGAGAAAAACACTTCAGATTGCTTTTCATTTGGGAGTGCATGGCCATTGTTATATTGCCAAGAAGTTGAAAAGATTTCAGGAGTTATCGCCTCCCCGACTCAGATTGAGTTTTTGTTCATAACGTAAAGCCTGTAATACATGTCCTCGTTCACAATTAATAATCTTGAGATACGACAGTGTGTATACAATTAACCTTGAACGTATGTTTCATCATTTATTCGAAAAGGAAGAAAGACAAAGGTCAAGAAGAAAACTGGCATTTTGTAAAGTAATCTCAGGAACGTACTGCACCAATTTACATGCATTACATGTAGAATGCTGAATACCATTGACTTTTGTCTTCTTCTGAAAATGCAGTAAATTGAATAGAAAACGGAGTTAAGAAATGTTTATTGTGAAAGAGGACAGGTATTTCGTGCCTTACGTCATGGAAAAAACTACTTAATCTGAATCGGGGAGGTGACAACACCTGGAATGTGTTCAACAACGTGGGTACATAATGGCCCGCACTCTCAGATGAAAGGAATCGGAAGTGCTTTTCTCCTCTGCATAGCGGGGTGATTGTTGAATATCTTCCTTTGTTTGTTGAAGTCTATAATACTCTTTTGGTCACTGTAAATGTGGTAAAGGAATTTAGGTGACATTTTATTATTATTTTTCAAGAAAATATGTAAGTTTAATTTGGGGCAATAGACGGTTATGTTGTGTTAATAATTTATAGACAATTATACACCGGGTTTTGTCTTCCCCTTTGATGGGACTACGGTATATGTTATACAGTTGGTTATTTTCATTTAAAAGTTCATTGAAAACCATAAATCGTAATGTTTGTGGTCATGTAGGTACATCTAATAGATTATTGGCTTCATCTGAGTATCCGTTTTCTTATTTATTGCTTCTGCAAATAACTTACAAAAACAGTCGTTTCTTTTTTTAGTGTTTGAATATACTCATTGGAATGTCCGTTAGATATTTGTTGATAACATCGAGTTCATTTCCCACTTGGAAGCAATCGGTAATCGGTAATTTAATGAATATCCCCGTTGTCTGAGATAATTACTATATAGAGTCATCAGTAATTTCCAACTGAATAATTTATTTTGTTTAGTCCTTTTTGATTGGATATAAACTATAATGACCAGGCCTGGTATCGCTTATTATGAATCGAGGATACTAATGGTTGAGTGTAACGTAGGATGGTCGTGGAGTAACCCTTAAGCTTATATCGAGGGTTTAGAGCAAAAGGGCCCATCTGCAATAGCTGCCAGGTGTTAGATTTGGTAGGTATAACGCTTAATAAGAATGGCAGCTATTGCAAATAGTGCCTTTTGTCCTAAACCCTTGATATGCAGAATTCAATTACACATACACGCACCATCGGCATAATATTGACATCTTAATGGTGGTTGCACTAAAGATTCCCCTATTCTTCAGGGGGTCAAGAGTATCTGCGTATTGAGGTCATTTCTTTAGTTGTATCAATTGTTTTCGTCTTTTATACTTTATAGCAAATAATATTTAGGCAATAACCAGACGCAAGCCCGGTACACTAGTATTGCACTCCCACAAATATTAACAGTTCCGTTCAATCAGTCGAACAGTAAACCGTAAATGCTTGAAGTGGCTGCACGCGGATGGAAACTTGATAGTTCGCAGCGCCCTGACACAAAATCTAAACAACAGCAAGTAATGCACGGACGGGCTTTAATACTATCGCTAAGGTGTGACATCAAGCCCGAAGCTACCCGCGGAATGACGGCAATTCTAGTGCAATGTTGTAAGATTGCCTTCTCTAAGAAAGACAGCTACTTATTACCCCCGAAGCGGGTAAGATGCCTTCAACTCGTATCTATCATTAAAGCAACAAAATATTTTCCATTTATCGGTTAGCCGGTACCTGTAACAATACACATCTTGCTCTACATGGCGCATTCAGGATGGTGGAATGTTGCTGTTAGTAAAGAGCACTCGCCGTTTAGCCGTAAAGTAGTTACACGACAACTTAAGACCCACCAGACTAAACACATGTACATATGCACTCTATGTGAGATTTGGGTGGAAGGGCTGAGATCGCAAACAAAAACCTGTGTGATCTCGAAATATCTTCTGGTACGTGGGTAAATATAGGAAGGACTTAAGTACAACTGCTATATCAATATTCGCATATTGGATTTCTCTCTTGTGTTTGACCTTAGCTTGGTATACTGAAGCTTTTATAGTTCAGTAATCGCTAGTACGTTGCATTGGAAAATTGTATGAGTGATTGGAATCAGTCATTGAAACAGAGAGAGAATAAATAACTTCGGGAAAATAAAAGAAGGTCGTTACGGTATTTGCATCCTCCAGATGAATTTAGTAGTGTATAACTTGCATGGATATTATCTTCGTTATGTTAGTATGATATGAATCTATATGTTGCATCATGGCTTTAAGAGTATGAATGGAAATATTCATTACTTGAGTTTAACAGCTGATGCATGGCGTGAATGTTTATTACTTTAGCGTTTTTTCACCTTTTAATATGTTTTGATATTGGTGTTATAATCAGATGGTAAAAATGTATGAATATATGGGTTATTGATTGGATAGATGAATGAATACAGGTATGGATCCACTTGTGTACGAATAGTATGCAAATACTTCATGGTTAGAGGGAAATAAGGTACATTATTTTCCCGAGGTACTGGCTACGGGCCTATCACACCCCGGACCCGAAGGGTGAGGGGTGATAGGCACGTAGCCAGTACCAAGGGAAAATAGCGTGCCCTATATTTCCCGATATAAACCATGTAGTATTTGTTTTATTACACCTCGCTGTGACACTGTGGTTATAGGAAAACAGTTCAATCTATTCCCCTAGGGAAATAGCTCGCGTAATAGGAATCAGCCAATGAAATAGCATGATTATGTTCATGAATATTCATGAGGTGTAATAAATACATAATGTGGATATGATCTATGAACTATGGATCCACCTGCTTTGCATCTGGACCACATTCTATAGGGCGCTTGCACGGCAGGTCAATAGATTATCTTGGCCAGACCTGCCTCCGGAACAACCCAAGCATGCAGAGAATACAAAGGAATCACCTGCAGAAATAACTGAAATGTTCAGGTGAACCATGTGCCCTGCTTGGTATTCTTCTCAAGCTTGGTTGATCTGGAGGCAAACAAAAAGTCCATTCAACATAATTTAGCTCTGTGCAAGGGCCCTTTATGTTCAGGTGAGTGTATTGACCCTATGCTATAGACGGTCACGACGTAGGGCAAGAGACCCACATTGCATGACTACAATACATTCACCTTTTATCAATTCCAAAGAGATGCTCAAGTTGCACAGGTGATCTATATAGTATACTCGTGGAATTTCTGCTATGAGGCAAGGAATATTTTATGCAAATCACCAAGTATGACATCGGAGTGCATTACGGTGGTCCAGAAAGTGTGTACAGTCTGTGTCACGGACTGCGAAAGAAATTGGTACTGCGCGAGAGATTAACGTTATCAGTCCGTCATAGAGAATGTGTGTAAATGAAACTAAATCTCAAATATCTCGGGAAAACGGAGGGGTTCTATGGAAGTTTTGGCATCAGAGGGTCCGTTACTATGTTTTGTTTTAAATATGTATCGTAATTGGGTCTGAACCTATAGAACCTAGCGAGAAAATTGAACGTTTTTGTCGGGTTCTTCGGTACTCGCAGACACGGAAAAGTTAACACGCAATCTCTACGGGCGAATCCATTTTTCCCACAATGCCTTTCGGTATTATTCCAGTCTTGAGAATTTTCAAACATTACGCCAACTTTTTTTTTTTAATTTTAGAAACAGGAATTACGTACTTACCGGACCGCCGTAGGAGTGCATAGGGTTTATTGTCTGCCTTCAAAGATGGCTACTGACCCGAAAAAACGGACACTCTCTATAGTCAAGGACAGAATTAGGCGACCAATTGCGCGTATGTCAAGGTTTGTCAATCAGCGCGGCGCGGACTGTGATTGGTTTGAATGTGTAGTATGGGCGGGGCATGTTCGAAAAAATATAATTTAAAATGTCAAAAAATGTCCTATTTGAGTTGGGTTTTCGACTAACGGACACAATAATTCACGAAAGTAAACTTTCTGTTTTAATCGGCTTTAAATGTTCACTGATTATTCTTCAAGGCCGACGTTTGTTCTGCACCGTCAAATTACGTCAGACGCGCAATTGGTCACCTTATTTTGTCCCTGACTATAGCTGCGTTTTCCGATAAACGACCATCTTTGAGGGCAGCCAGTCATCATCTCAACGAATGGAGAATGTATATTAGGCTGGAGTATATTTTGCCAATTGCTATACCCCCGGTGTGGCAGGAGATATAGTCCTCCGTGCTCACAGTCCGGAAACAATGGTGAACAATAGGGCAATCGATTCAGTTGACTCTTCACGCAACATTAGTTTCACGCTTTATTCCGTTGTCGTCTATGGAGCCCGGACTATGATACCTGCCGGACTATGATTACTTTCACACCGGTTCTAATCCGAAACATGACCACTTTATATTGTCACATTATGTAGTTAAGTTCATGTAACCTTACGGTACGTTAGCAAATATGTTCAAAGTCAAATAGACAAGTACAGACCACAGTGAGATTTAATTATCGACAAGTTTCTACGATGCCAATTAAGGATCGTTTCTCCTTTACTTGAATTCTGATAAAACATGACTTTTGAGATTTCAACTCAATACTGATGCACTTTCAGTAATATTGAAAATGTAATCCAACTACATATATAATGAAATGGTGTAACATATTATCATGGTTTACAGGAACGCTAGCTGGAAGAAATGCTGTAGATATCACGCAATCACGCTAAATGTCATGAGTATGACCCCACTTCTCCGTTGCTATGTAAACACAATGAAACTAGAGAAAATCGCGAATTCCTCTTGATCCGAATTAGACGTGGGCGTTGACAGCATTCCCTCTATTTTTTGTTATTTTAATATAGTTTGCAAACTCGACACGGGCACCTTTACCTTTCACTACTCTAAGGTATGTGATATTCGCATACTTTGATAGGTACTTCAATTACTAAAACGTATATCGATAGATACATACGCGGATTTCATTACAGAATTGAAGATAATATATATTTTATACAGCAGTATATACTTCTACGATTAGGATTGCTTGCAATGAATCTAATGATATTGGGCGCGTACTTTTCCAGGTGATTGCAAGCATTATCGCGTACCATGCAATTGGTTTAGTTACTTCATCGTAAAGTCAGAAATTAATTATTAACAATTAACTTGCCAGAAATTTCATAACGAAAATTAGCATGCCTATGATAAGACATATTGATAGATCAAACGCTTTTTACCATGTATCCTAAAAGCTCTCGAGTAGAGTTTATTAAACCATGTGACACGTGATGAAAATAAGCTAAGCAATCCATGAACTTGTCTATCAATGGCACGGAGATGGAGGAGGTGCACTTATGACTATGTACCTGTATAGCATTAGATACTCATGTTTTAAATGGGTGGTATTTTATAATAGAAATACTGCCAGTATACACAGAGAGGGTGTCCATGTGGCGTGTTTTAGTACATGTATTGGATTAGGGATAGGGTTGAATGTTTGTATGCAGCACATTTATGAAAAAATCGCATTTGCCTGCTATGGTAATAACGACATTTAAAGAATTGCCGTTATGTGGTATACCTATAAGAGGGCGAGGTGGCCGAGCGGTCTAAGGCGCTGAACCGTCGGCAGAGTATAAGATCGATCGAGCGGCCGGGTTCGAGCCCCGCAAGAGTCGGGTTTCTTGGTCATACTCAAATAGTTCCTATAAGGTCGGAAATTGCATAATTGCACAGCAGTGTGATTATGGAATTTCTCCTCGCTCCCACCCATTGCGTAAAATGTGCAGGTGTATGTAATGGGTGCCCGGCGCCTCATGGTTCGGAGAGTCATGTAAAGCTGTTGGTCCCGTGTATCAGGGGAGTCATTCCTGAACACGTAAAAAGTTGCAGACCTTATCGAAAAGAGTAGGGGACCATCCCGGGTCTGTTACCTGCACTCATCACTCTAGGTACCAGGGTCCCTTCCAACCCGCACTAGGCCAGCGTGTAAGGGTAGGCCGAAATCCACCATGGAAACATGTTGAGGCTTTAGTCCAGCAGTGGACAGACAAAAAGGCTGATGGATGGTATACCTATGTACAAAATGTCGCGTGCTATGGAGGGTTATCTATCTCTGTCTGGGGCTTGCATAATGAACAGATGTAGGCCCTAGATGTAACACAATAGCCTGCCTTCTACTATTGCTATATAGAATATGATAAGTCAACGTTGAACACGTTCACCGTCAGGCATAAAGACATTCACGAGATACAAATATAGTTATGTATCTCTGTATCTACGCACTGCCACTATGGCAGATATACAAAGACCTCGCTGGTCATGCTGGTCGCTATTTTATGGCAAAAGGTATATTATGTAATATCCCAAAATTATAGTTCCTTTTCTTACGGTTTCATTACCTTCTTTCGCATGGCTCTCGTACATAAAAAGGTGTGACCTTTGAATCAATTAAAAGTAGAATACTTTTTTTTCAGAATATACACTATACTGCAATCCAAGGAAGTATTTCTTTTTTACTTTCCTGTACAAATTTCTTCCATAAGTCTTCTAAGAAGTATAGAAATTGACTACGAGCTTACACTTTTTTGACATAAAGAACCGTAGTAATAATGTGATACATTTATAGTAGGTAAATCATAAATCTATACGTCAGCCATAACGATATTATGAATTTACTTTTATTACTAATGACCTATATCCTAACGTCCCTTAACTGCATTTAAATGCACTTTTGAAAAAATCACGGAGCGGACCCTTGCCTTGTTTTAGGGGGAAACTGTCCCTAGATTTAACAAGAAAAATAACGCTACCTCCCTTTTTTGCAGTGATCGTCAGATTTTACTGTAGGGACGTTAGCATCTTAGGGATATAAATTAAATTTTCATTTTGGAGTATTTGGTTTGGACCTATCTTAGAGCACCAGGGGTTGGAACATTTTGTGGCCCCACTTTGTCTGCTCCCAGTTGAATTCAGCAGCCTTGACGGAATAAAGTGCAGGGGATACTGTACTTTATTCCGTCAAGGCTGCTGAATTCAACTGGGAGCAGAAAAAGTGGGGTCACAAAATGTACCAATCCGAGCGCCAGCTTGGGAATTGATAGAACCTGGATTCAAGTACCACTTAAAGAATTGTTTTAATTTCTCGAAAACATTAAATTAATTATTCAATAACAATTACCTCGAGAGAAAGTAACTCACTTTTTTGGGGGTACAGATGTGTCAAGAACTTGAGCGTCCTATATGAGTAAGCGTCCTCGGCCAATAGTAATATGTAGTAAAATTTTACGGTACACATCGAGGTCACGCTATTCTTACACAGGGGGACACATGTAGAGCATTTTGATCATAACATCGAAAAGCAACATCGCAATCAAATGAACATCCCGAGATTAAGCTAATAAAAAAAAACCTACTCTCTTAATTCCTTAATTTATTTTTAGGTCTAAGGTGACTGAAATTAGTGACAAAACCTTTTGGGATTTAAAACAATTCCTTTAGATTCAAATATAAATCTTTAAATGATTTTATAAAAAGTTTTTAACTCATTTAAAGGTTTATTTTAAGAAAGCCTTTTACACGGATTTAAATTTTTAAGTCCAAAAAATGTTTTGTCACTAATTCCAGTCTCGTTAGACTTACAAATAAATCTAAAGAATTAAGAGAGTATGCATAAATCTACAAGGAGATATATGTTCAAATTTCGAAATGTAAGCTTAATAATATTTTAAACCAACTGATGTCATTTTGAATGAACTCCATGTGGAAGACTTAATGTTGTTCAAACACTAGTCTTGTATTATAAGGGTGGCTTATAATTTTCTGGCGATTTTCTGTCGTGCACGAGAGAAAAAGTCATCATCTTATGACATAAAGACGGCGTATTCGGCTTATTCACTCCAGGTGTGATCTAATACATTGGTAATTGGTAAGCATTCCAAATATGCAAAATACCCGGGTTCGAAAAAATTTGAGGCGCTTTCTGGAAATGTCCTCGTGTCTCTTTAAAACTAACCACCGGTTACTCGCTGGTTCCGCTGTTCTCTCTAGTTGGAAACGGTTTTTTTTTTATCGTTCTAACAATGAAATACATTTCAACATCTCCGAACCGCAGGTCAACCGGGGATTGAGTTTTGAAGTCGCTCCTAAGGGAAGACTTGCACCAAAAAATTGATGTGTAGGATACTTGGAAGACCAAAACCACAAAAAAGTTTTCACAAAATGAAAATGACCTCAATTGCATATTTAATTGGCGGCCATCTTG
Organism: Ophioderma brevispina; assembly: GCA_023653785.1. Classification (NCBI taxonomy): domain Eukaryota; kingdom Metazoa; phylum Echinodermata; class Ophiuroidea; order Amphilepidida; family Ophiodermatidae; genus Ophioderma; species Ophioderma brevispina. The sequence goes on from JAMKCH010081392.1 coordinate 40,687, forward strand.
GATTTAAGGTGTCAAATTTCAAAAGAGTAAATACACTGAACCAAATTGTGTATGCAGCTGGTTGCGCTTTTAAATTTATCAACAAGGCATTGCCTAAAAAATGTATGGAGCCAGATTTTTCGGAAAATGCCCCACTTTGCTAAAAACTGACAAAAAGTCAAAAAAGGCTAAAAAATCTAGTAAAATCACGATTTTTAGCTTTATGGGACTTTTTTGACAAAATGGGGCATTTTCTGAAAAATATATTTGTATATCCACCCATATATCCATAACGTCCCTTAACTGCATTTAATTGCACTTTTCAGAAATCACGCACCCGACCCCTCCCTGCCTTGTTTTAGGGGGAAATTTCCTCTAGATTTAACAAGAAAATAGTAATTTTCCTTTAGAGACATTAGGGATATATATTTTGTGTTATTGATCAAAATTAATGTACTTTGAACTTTGGGAAACGCACAATTGAAAGTGACTTGTAGAATCTCAATTTTGCTGCGCATTTGTACAAAGGCTTATACACTCATTTTAATGTGACAAGAATCTTCTCCAATAAGCATTATATTTCCTTCTATTTTATGCAGTAATGTCTGCACGCGTCTCAGCGTCTGAGATTTTATTACCACAAAACAAATAGACCTTGATTCGTAATTGGAAGCGAGATTCTCAGAATAGCGCATTCTTTATGAAATAGTAGTTATCTTATTTTGACAAAAAATAAATGCAGCATTTTAAACCTAGAGCATTTAAATTTTTGCCTCCTCAACATCGTTACTAACTTTAAGTCATGAATTTCAAACACAATTGTGTCAATTTAAAGGCTGACTCTAAATATATTTTTATGTATTAATTAAAATAGTCGACTAAAACTAAAATAATCACCCGAAATGCTCAATCCAATGTTTTACGGAATAAAGCTCATATATACAACTGCTTATTACAACTATATGATAACAATCGATCAACCATGAACGTTGCCGGTAACTACGAGGTTGTTTCGTGGGCTTAGTTACGCTAAAAAATAACGCGGCCAGCCATGGGTGTTACTATATGTACCATACGACTTCGTCCTCGTTCATTATTCATATATATTTAAATATTTAAAAATAACCCATCAGTGGAGTGGATTCTTCAGCTCCCAACGGAAATATTGCTTAATAACAGATAACAAAAAAATAGGATTTTTCGCCTAGATTTCGAGTTCCCGTGTTAATAACCAATGACGACGTTTAAGATTTGCTATTTCTTGTCCACCACCGCCTGCTGTGGTCTTTGCTAACATTACGAACCCAAATAAAATAGAACAAAAATCAAATATCTCAAAATTACTTTCCTGATGTATTTCTTTGTTATGAAATCTACGACCTTCCCAAATTAACGTCTATTTGCGAGAGACCACGCAGGTTAGATTGTATCCTAAATAATTTTGCCGAAATTTCACTTCCAATCTGTTATGCGTTGTATGCTTGCATAGCGGACCATGTCAGTGTGCTGTGATACAGTAATACTGGAGGCAAAGACAAGACTGAAATGTCTAAATGCTTTCCACATACACGTTCAATTTGTCACCTATCCCCTAACAAATATTAAGACACCAATATCCCCCGGTGTGTTATGGGATACGTAAGTTACTTGTTGTTACGCGTCGGAGTCCATTACATTTACACCACAAGTGATATGTACAAATACAAAACGATGCAAGTTCTTTTCCCATGAGATAATTCGTGCCACAGCTCTTAAATTTACCAACCGAATTAAATGGACTAATTTACACTGACGTTTTAGACGTGTTAGAAAGGAAAGATACGTGATAGAGAAACGAAGATTGAAGACGGAAGAAGACGAAAGAACAGCAGAAGAATATCATGGCTAGGATGAAGAAGGAAAAGGGAAGCGAAGTGCAAGGAAAAAGAGAAGAAAACCATCGATTGCAATACAATTTGTCAGAAATTCTGTAATTATTTCACAAAGGCCTATACTGCTGGTTTCAGTTCACATGCAATTTGTCAAATAACTACTTATGCTATATATCTTCATAAACATAGATCTATCTATCTAACGGCCGCAGCCAAGATGCTGTTCACCATGTAGCGCCAAATGTCCCTGTTTGTCATTAAGTTTGGGATGTCAGATGGATCCTGCTGGATGTCTCGAACAATCACATCAATGTAGTTAAAGGGGCGACGACCCCTGTTTTGGCATGGTAACTTCCAACATGTGACGTCTGAGACTACTTGATCAATCGCACGATGACAGTGACCGGCAAATCGAGCACGGCGTTTGGCAACAGAAGATGAAATTGGAGGGATATCTCCATATATCTGTGCTTTGGTCTTGTGCTCACGCCAGGATATGTTTTGTACTCGCATAAGAAGCTTGGTGTAGGTGCCATCCAGTCTGTCCTGTAGCTCTTTCTTCATGGTCCATGTCTCAGATCCATATAACAGGATACTCTCTACACAGGCTCTAAAGAATTTCAGCTTGGTTGAATTGGAGATACCAGATTGCCATAAGTGGTGTAGTTTATTGCAGGCATTCCAAGCTTGTCCTTTGCGTGACAGGAAGTCTTTCTTGCTGTCGGCAACATAGGACCCTAGATATTTGAAGTCCTTGACCTCTTTGAGTTGGCTACCATCTGTTGTGCAGATAGGTTGATGATCATCTTCCTCATTGACAGTCATATATTCAGTCTTCTTGGCATTAAGATGTAGGCCAACTTTGTCTGCAGCATTCACAAGTGATGTTAGTAGATCTTGTGCACCACATATCAGATCAGCTGTTAGAGCTAGATCATCTGCGTAGTCAAGGTCTGTGAGATGCTGACTTTGGTGACGTCTAGAACGCTTGGGTTTGATGGTGAGTCCTTTGTTGTTCATGATGTCAAGACTCTGTCATAGATAATCGGGGAGTATACCGAAGTAGTCGACACGGTTGTTCTGTAAACTTTAACAAATATCACCAATATCCCTTGGAATGTCAGAGCATGTTCGTCGGACTGCTTTACATGTTCAAACAAACTGATCTTAACACACTAACGCGAAACAACGTTCTACCACCATTATCACAAGCAGATACCTGCAACAGGTATTTAGTTTAACAACTGAATTAATCAAACCATGGACATAGGAGCATGATCAGTCTGAATTACAGTTGTGCTCAAAAGATTGATGCAGAAAGCTGAAAAGGAAAATTGGAGGCCATAAAACACGCAAAACAAGTACAGCATGTGTCAAAAACTAGCAGTCCAAGAATATGTTTTCGTAGAAAATATATAAATTTGGTACCTTTTATCATAGATTTTAACCATAGTTCCACATGAACCGAACCCGAATGCCGTATGTAATCTGCTAAATATTGTACAAAAATACGCAATTTAAGTGGTTAAAATAGTTCCTTCTTCCTATCTGTTCTCTTCTTACTAATTTTAGTGGAGCGGTTTTAAGACTGCAAACCTTGTCGACAACCCATCCCCTCGGTACAAACAAAACCAACCACTTCTATTCGAAAGAGAGTATAAATAATTTAAAAAAATGATGGTTGTTGTCAAAAACTTTTGGTGCAGGGTGTTTTTTGGGTCAAAAAAAAATCACGTTTTGGTTTGAGCTAAAAACTTAAGAATATCACGATTTTTTAATTTTCTTAGCAAAACAAATTTTAATCAATCATGCAATACTATCAATCTTTGACATTTATATTTATAGATTTCTGTTTTTATAATACAATATTAAAGGGTCTAGAATTTTAGGAGCCCCAAAATCAACCTTTTTTCCTTCCTAAAAAAACAATCCTTTTATCACATGTCACCACAACGAGTATTACTGAACCCTTTCTGCCATGTTATAAAACCTCTATCATAACAAAAGGATATAACCATAAAAATAAAATTGTAATATTTTTTAACCTTAAAGAATCATAAAAAAAATAATAATTTCGGCTTAACTTGCCGCCCAAATTTCATTTTTCGGCATAGAAATCATCCCTGCCCCAAATATTTCAACCACAACAAATATTTCAACCACAACCACCTTTCTTAAATCTTATATATTTATCCTTCAAATAACGGTGGTGTTGTTTTTTATTGTAGCGGTGGGGAGGGTTAACTCGAAACTAGAGCACTTTTCACGCTCCGCCGCTCCGCTATTTATGTAATCGTTTGAGTCTACTGTCGTAATACACAAAAAGACGAATAGGGGTATTATAGTTACATTTTACGATATTGTTTTGTTTTTATATATCCTTAAGAATTCACATCTGCCTCGTTTAGACATACAGCCAAAAGTGTTTCCACAATTAGTCCGCCCTTACTAGCCTATTGTCGAAGTGATTAGAGATAATTCGAAGCCATTTTATTGCAGTATATGAATAGGTCGACGTGGGCATATAGTTACTTCTATTGCCAAGAAACATAGTGAAAACATTTAGGAGTTCCCCCCGAGTAATCGTGGTAATCAACTTTAGAAGCCATTTTCCAGCAATTTGTCTATACGCACGCTTCTTTATAGACTTCCAAATTGCAGTTTTCAAAGGCAATGATTCTCATCTAACTCAATAACAGAGACTGAACGCATTCCTTTCTTTCCGAATCAGGTCATCTGGGTGTTTCCTTCTAATGTTTTTTAGTCTCGAGCCAATTTTGACCTTTTTGTCATTTCTTCTATCAACACAAAACATATTGATTAAACCCCCACCTATGCATCTAAGTTGACACACAAAGTTCCTCCGCTTGCTTTTCTTTGCTTGTTTCCTATTGAATTCCATTTAATTTTGGCGGGAAACTGCATACACGCAAACTACAGCTTTGATGTATGAACAAATTAAGGTTTTGTTGAAAATTGCAGCACTTTGACAAAGGTTTGTTTAAATTCCACAAATTCAATGGTAAATATCTGCAAAGTCGTACTGGAATCTTTTTTGGAAACAATTAGGAAGTCAATCGCCGCATTTCTGTAATTCTTCTAGATACCGACGTCGTTTGTACGAGACCGGTCGAGTGCAGATTCGTTGGAAACATAATATCCAATATGGAATAAAGCCCAATCTTGTTGTATTAACATCCACGCGGCGCAATCCCATTGAACAAATGTGTTTCGACGGATCTGCAGTCGACTCGCGACTGTTCTGGTACACAACGCCAAACTTGGAAAGTACTCATGTTTAAGACAATAACATTCACACAAACAGACGAAAACTAAAATGCATTCTAGATGACCTTAACAAATTCGCATTAAGTAAATTCTTGCTTTCCTGTACAAAAAATGTAACTTAGCACTGAGGGACACTGAAAAATAGTGCGCCCTCAAGACTTTTCGAAATTGATATTTTGCCATGGTTGTAAAGCTGTTATACACTCTCAGAACGGTTGGTTAAAATTTTAACCAACATGTATTAACAGGTGAACAGCCCAACGTTGGGTAAATGTTTACCCATTTGTTGGGTAATATAACAGATGATTGGGCATATTTTACCCAAAAGTGGGCAAAATTTGCCCAATAAAATGCTAAAATAATATGCATTATCCAACAAATGGGCAAAAATTTACCCATTTGTTGGGCTGTTCACCTGTTAATACATGTGGTTACAAATTTTAACCAATGTTCTGAGAGTGTAGGCCTATACATTGGCCTGGAGTTGATTCTCACGGCATGCACCTTGTTTGACCGGTCTGTGACATTTGTGGTTTTACTATCAATGAGTAGGGGGTCTATTTAATATACACATTTGTTGATTAAAGTTACGGCAAACTTAAAAGTTATCCTACTAATTACCTGGATGTCTTTAGCCTCTTATTTATGTCCTTATCTGTTATTCTGTTTTGCGTATACATATTATTTTTATGTGTAAAATCTTTATTCTTCCAATGGCTTAGACTATTATTTGCGAGCAAATTGAAGAAATTTAATATTTTTTGAAAATGTGCCAGTGCCGCTGGCCCTATCTTTTTTGGGTATGTTATTTTTATGTGAAAAATATATCTCTATTCTTCTGATGGCCTATACTACCAATTCGAGCAAATTGAAGAAATTGAATATTTTTTGAAAATCTTCCAGTGTAACGCTGTCAAACATGCCACCGGTGTGGCAGTAGATGTAGTCCATCGGACACATAGTGCACCTGAACCGGCGAAGAATGGGATACTTGATTCAGTTGACTCTTCACGCAACATTAGTTTCACACTTTATTTCGTTGTCGTCTACGGAGCACAGGCTATGGCTCCTTTTACACCAGTCCCCAGTATTGCAAAGTCTTATTACAATTATACAATCATCGCCAGTCAGATGCTAAAATTATATTTTTACACGAAATAGTTTCAATCGATTACAATTCATTAATCATTATTGTATGTATGATAGAAATAGTGTTTGAACATGCACACCTTTATTCTTAATCTTGTTCAAAATCATTTTGATAGAAGTGTTAAGATGCGCATGCGTGAGAAAGAATACGATAGCTGTGAGTGTACAAGCTGTGTGTACAAGTGGTTAATATATTTTCTTCTGCCGATAGCGTCTCCGGCTCAAATTTCAATTGTATATTTGCTGGAATGTATGAATGTACTGAAACTATCGGAATCTGATTCTTAAAAGAGTTATGGATTAAATATCAGATTTCCCTTGCGGAATCTTTGCAATCGAGGTTCACTTTGACCACCTGAGCACTACAAGAGACCCGCCAGTGTTTGATAGTCACTGAATATTTAACCTGAGTTTAAAGTTCGATAAAGTCCCCTGCATTTTTTTCGTTGTCAGGAATGACTCATGTGACACGCGGGACCAACAGCTTACATTACTCTCCGAACCATGGTGCGCCATGCACCCATTGCCTATATCTGTACATGTATATTGTGCCATTGTGTTCAACGGATTAAAGCGAGACTACACACGCATGACCGCGCTTTATTCTGTTTAGTCCTTAGGCGCTACAGTAAAGACATTAAAATAAAAACATGAGTACATCAAACGAACCTGAAAACAAAAAGACATTAAATAATCAAATGCTATAGTGTGTTTCCAAATACGATTTGAATTGACCAAGAGTCTGTTGTTCCAATGTTCTGTACGATGATGATGATGATGATGATGACGATGACGATGACGATGACGATGATGATGATGACGATGACGATAATGATAATGATAATGATGACGATGACGATGACGGTGACGATGACGATGACGATGACGAAAATGATGACGATGATGATGACGATGACGATGATGATGATGACGATGACGATAATGATAATGATGACGATGACGGTGACGATGACGATGACGGTGACGATGACGATAATGATAATGATGACGATGACGATGATGATGATGATGATGATGATGATGATGATGACGATGACGATGATGATGATGACGATGACGATGACGATGATGATGATGATGATGACGATGACGATAATGATAATGATAATGATGACGATGACGATGACGATGACGATGACGATGATGATGACGATGACGATGACGATAATGATAATGATGACGATGACGATAATGATAATGATAATGATAATGATAATGATAATGATAATGATAATGATAATGATGACGATGACGATGATGATGATGATGACGATGACGATGACGATGATGATGACGATGACGATGATGATGACGATGACGATGATGATGATGATGACGATGACGATGACGGTGACGATGACGATGACGATAATGATAATGATAATGATAATGATAATGATAATGATAATGATGACGATGACGATAATGATAATGATAATGATAATGATGACGATGACGATGATGATGATGATGATGATGACGATGACGATGACGATAATGATAATGATAATGATAATGATGACGGTTTTGACATTTTTCAAACGAAAAACTGAGATTTGTTTCGACTTTCAATCAACTTTCGCGCCGAAATTGATAATGCGGATAAGGTAAGTATACTTTAACTACAGTGTGGCCAAATTTCTCCTGAGAATTGCATGTATGACCAGTTTACATTGGAAAAGAGATTGTCAAAATTTTTGACGGATTGGTTACATATTAGCCGGTGCTATTTATCGAACTGACCGCACTTTAATTTTGCATGTTCTAAGGTCGTTGTTATCAGATTATGCACTTTGTGGAGATTTATTTACGGATTTGGGCAGAAATCTGTAAATAAAACAAAATTCAATATTCTGACTACATGACGCTTTAAAATTGACCTTGACGTTTGTTGATCATATTAGTACTGCATTTGCATTTTTATCTTATCTGTCTTTATGTCTGTTTCTGTGTCTGTTAGTCTTTGTTAATATCTGCGTTTTGATTTACTCTGGAAGTCAAGTACAAAAATTGAATCAAAATGCTCTCAATAAAAGTGACGACAAACATGCAGGCCTTGATTTTAAGAGTTGAATGGTTATGCCCCATTGCTATAAAACTGGGGGTTGAAAGGGATTGATTCCATTCAATGAGCTAAAACGAATGACTTATATCCATATTCACAACGTTTTCTCGCGAGAATATCATGCGCTTGTTAAAGAGATATTGCCCTCGGTGACTTTGTTTTGCTATTTCAATCATATCCCCAAACAATGTGCCGTACAAACCATGCAAATTTAGAATAAACAAAAATGGCGTTAAATTATTTCCTATTAAATAATGCCCTATATCCTATTAAATCGCATTGGGTACGTATTAATGATTATTTTGCCCGATATATTTGTATGGTGAATGCCCCTACAGAAAAGACAAGTCTGATGTGTATCACTCAGTGTTGTTTAATAGACCTATGCCTGAACACAAGATATAAACACCAGAGGCAACACACAAACAACATCAAAATACCACCGTCTAATTCTATATCCCTTCTTGACTTTTACTTTCGACTTTAATAAAGCCATAAAAAATAAGATATTCTGAATAAGACTTTAATCTTCACAAAAATGTTGACTCAATAGCTGCGGAAATCTAACTTACAAATGAAGCCGTGACTTCGTTTAGAAGGAAGCTTTGTTTCGTTTTTCGATGACTTTCACGAATACTCATAAAAAATGGTTACAGCAGGTTTGGGGTTATGCAACATAACCTATTGCAATTGGCATTACATAATTGGGCAGTGTAAAAATACAAGCCTTGTTATGATTGCGGGATAATCTGCTGCTAGTCGTTTACACAGTCCATGCTTGGGGTGCAGCAAGCTAAGGTCAACTTGCTCTGTAGGACTAGGATTGACAATCGGTTCCTCAGGAGGTCAACGGCTGCAACTTGTGATGGTCTGCTTGATCGATTTTGACGTTGAATTCGTTTAGAGTTTTCAAAGTCAACATGATCGGCCATTTTGTGTGACATAAACGCTGCCAACACTTAAATGCTAAGGTAATTGATGCGAGATGCGACTCCACGGCTGAGGTATTCTGGTTAGATATTGAAAGATGTAATGCTGTAATGGTAGCCTTTTTTAAAGCCCCTTAAAAATGTAAACAAATCGCGCCCCCTATTTTTCATCAAATTCCATTTTTTTTGCACTGTTGTATTAGAAATTACTGTAATAAGGACCCCCTGTAAGTGGCTAAGCGTAACACGCCGTATTTGTCAAGAAATTGTGATTTTTATGCTCTGTTTACTAATAAAAGTCGGGATCAGATTTTTAAGTTCTAGAACAGTCGTAAATGGCTTCTTCAAGACCGCTTTAAAATTCTTTAGGTGTTGATATGACCTAACACTAGCAATTTAGAGACAAAATGGGCATTTTGAATTGGGAAAATGACTGAATGTGGCTCTCTAACTACATGAATTTTCTGATCATTTTGATATTTGCTCTTAAACTTCCTTTTCGCGCCCCCTTGGTATGCCAATTTCATATGAATCATGAGGGAGAGCGGAATCCCGCTATTAAATCTAAAAATTTAGAACTCAAGCAAATCCAAACAAGTCATTGGTCTTACTTAAAGGCACTCTCAGTGTTTTGCTAAATCGGAAAATCGAAAGCATCATAAAAATCAGATTTTCGCATGTCTTTAACAAGTATAGGTATCCTAACATACCCTACAAGTGATAAGACCAAAAGCAGCCACAATTGGATATTTTAGTCATTACTGTCCGTACGTACACTTACAACAACACGTAATTGAATGGCGATTAATATCTTTGAATACAGCTGTTTGCTTCCTTAATTATAATTTTTTGCAGTTGGAAAAATAACTTCTACAGACTTATTCTTCACTTTTAAGCTATTGCTGCAAATTTCAAATATTTTGACTCTTTTGGATGAATGATGGCGTCATTAAGCACAAAGACTACGTTTTCCCACAGGCATAACTCGTAGAAAATCAACAACAAAAGGCAGTAGTTAACACTTTTCTTTGAAAACTCAAAGAACCATATTTTGGATACATTGAAATAAGCAAAAAGCAAAAAGAACCAACTATTGCATTGGTCATTAGTGACCATGTAGACCCTTGTTACATTTTGCCCACTGATTTTGCAACCAAAAGTCCAAACATAAAATAAAGCAACACGAATAACTTGACACCAGTTTTTAAAAAATCGGAGCATTGGGTAAGTTTTACCCCAGGATGACTCTGAACCTCAATATGGCTGTACCTGTGTAACTAAAGGTCGGAACCTACAGACGAACTATAATTTTTAACCCTTTTACGAGACCAATATATCGGTGTACATTTAAAAACAATTTGACCTGATTTCAATATTACTCTGCATTAATTTTACCCACTTATTTTACCCAAATCTCCACATTTCCCAGAGGTTGCAAGCGGCTAGGGACCGACCAGGTAACCTTGTATTTACCGTTCAAATCGCAGTCCAGCCGACTCTTAAGTTTCTATTGCAAACTCGAAGTCCAAAATAATAGATTAAAATTTCGTGTCAAAAGTGGGAATCGAATCCACGACCTTAAGATTACAAGACGAGCGCCTTTACACGCACGCCACGCATCTCGAGTAGGCAAAAGAACGTGTTTTTTGTAATACTTAAAATAAATACATTGAGGGAATAAAGCACACACATACTTAATCTTCTTCACCTTGTTGTCCTAGCCGCTTCTCAGGGACTAGACTAAATAATTCCGAATCAGCTCCTTTTCAAAATCTCCCTTCTCCCCAAACTTGAGAATAGGATTCTCATTTTTTTTCCACCCTAACTGGAACTGTTGCAAGGGAATCGGAACCTATTAGGCTATGGTGCATGATAAATTTGGCCTTATTAGATATTCGATGCTACAGTCATGGTGATACTTAAAAAACTATTATTTTTATTAACCGGAAAAAGCTCAATCCCCCAATGAAAAGTGTTGCACATTAATTAGAAAACAAAAAATAATTAAAACGTCAACTCAATTTATTTCTAGAATATCAGTGAACTAATGGAATATTATAAACAACCTCAAATGCTCAAGCGAAGAACAAGAGATACATTTTCTAGCAGTTAATTAAATCCTTTTTTTTTTGTATAACAATGATGATAATATCGTATGTTAGGAAGGTCTTCTATAAGCATTTGTTATAGCAAACAGCTTACACCACATTGAATGTTTTGTTTTCAGTACGAACATCAATGGCGGATTCAGAAGCGAAGTACTTCTAAGTGTTTGGAGGAAAAACTCCAAGGAGTACTTAAGTACATGATGTTGATTATTGATTATATGCTTTAAAGTTCTCACAATTGGAACGCCTTATATAAACTGGTGCAATATAATGCAAAAACATCCAAAAGGGACATTCCTTTCCCCTCTATTTTCTCCCTTTCATCTATATCTGACTCTTTCTTTCTAATAGGTTTCTCTTTTCTCTTCTCGCTCCGGCCGTTTATTTGTTTTATTTTTTTTTCTCATTCTTTATTCGAAATGTCTATACATCGTGTTGAATTCATCATCTGTACTCAAACCCATTGTTATAACGTTCAATTATGCACAATAGCAATATCACGTTATCTATGTTCTCAAATTCACAATAAATCTTTGATTGCAATTGGACAACGTTGTTGTAATGATTCACCTGGGAAAATTCCGATTAATTCTGAGCGCCTTTAATGTCAATACTATTACCGACTTAATGAAGAGGAGTATACTTTTTGTCAAGTATTAATTCCATGAGCATTTTGCTGTAAGTGCACCATTAGAGTCCATCGTTACATCAGTATCTATTTTATTGCATGGTAATTAATTAAACCTGGCCTCTTCTAAAAGAGATTAAGAACTACCTAGTCAATAATTTCAATTAGAAGTTTGTATATGAACGAGAATCCTGCGGATTGTCCGGCCCTGAATCTTCGGCGGAATGATGAAGGCTGAATCCTTTCAGTCGCAAGAAAAAAAGTAATTAAATCATTGACAAGCAAGTGTCTATGGACAGAAACTGAATGCCCTGAAGACGGGAGTAAAAATAAACAAGTCACTTCTGGTACTGTTTCAAACTTAGAGCGTTAACGCTGTGAATACTACCTGCGGATTGATCGTAATGGAGCTCTTTTTAGCCAATCAAAAAACCTGGTACGAATGGTAGTAAAACTGGTTAGAGCTTTTAAATATTTAGAAGCTTCATTTCAATTGGTTATTGAAGTGAAATAATGAGTAATGAGCCATCAGAAAAAGGTCCTTTATGAAAAGCAAACAGTGCTTAGGGGTTAACCATCAGTTTACCAATGGAAACAGTCATGGACGAACATTTAAATTCCAAAAAGCTCTTTCCTGATTGAATTTTCCTGCAAAAAGGCGTACTGTAAGTTAATTTCGAGTCCAATGTACGTCTGTATGTAAGTGTTTAAATAATTCGTGCAGTGTGTAAGTCAAATCCACTCCCCTGGTAAGTTTTATACGGTATCAATCAATAAACGTATCTCCAAAGATGTTAGTTAACAGTTTAGTTTATATTTCGGTATTTCGTTAAATAAAACTGCTGTCACATGATGACGTAGTTTATGGTATAAATATGCAGTTCTGTGTGTTGCAACACCCTTGTAGAAGAAGAAACCCACTAATACGCCCCCCGGGTTCCTTACGTCAAAAATTGACATCCTTAGTGGCAAACAAAATGTGATAAAGTACTAATGTAATGTAATATGCTTTTCTCTAAATTTATTTGGAGAAGAGGAAGGGGGAAGTGACGCTTTATGTTTATTCAACAAATAATCATGTAAAAAAATGTTTGTTATTTAGAGCCGTGCTTGTTTGAATACGGTTTCAGGTTTTAAGCGCAGTCAAATATGTCGGCGTGGCGTGGTGCGCATTGAGCGCTCTGGACAGATGTAAACAAGTCGGATTTTGTTGTGCAAGAAATCAGGATTAAAAGATTTATGAAAGAAAACAAGTGGTGCGCAGTCAATTGCAGATGTCTGCATTTACTGTGTCCTCGGGACAGTGGAAAGCCTTTAAATGAGAGGTTAGGCCTGCGTCTCCCGTGATTAATTTTGTGGCCTTGCAACATAATTTTAGCATATAAAAACGCGTCCTATTGACCCTTGATAAAATAAATTACAAGCAGATGTAGTTCGCAGGAAATGGTGAAACCCCTTTAATTATATTAAAATGAAATTGCCGGTATGTATTTGGGCTAAAAACAACGAAAAGACCCGTTCTTGGGTTTCTAATCAGCATACAGTGTAAATATGGTGATTGGAAGTATCTCTGAAATGTTAGGTGTTTCAAGAAGTTCCTTCCAACAATCTAATGATGGAAGCTAGATTTCTCAAATGCAGTGCAAGAATAATTTGTTTCCTCAACGTAATGTTAATCCACCTTGAGGTATACCCACCTTTCTAACCAGTACTTGATGGGATTCATTTAAATGATATAACATGGGGATGAGGACACCGCGAAAGAACCAAAGCAGAAACGGGAGAGAGAGGGGGAGGCAAGGGGAGGCTTTTCCTATCATTCTTCTAATTGACTAATTACATCATACAACCCTATGGGTTGGTACATTTACTCTGCACCCACTGGTCTCTCCCAGTGAATCAGCACACCTCGACGTAATAAAGTGCACGGTGATACTGGTGGCTTTATTCCGTCCAGGTGCTGATTTCAACTGGGAGCAGACAAAGTGGGACCACAAAATGTTACCACCCAACCGAAATGACACGAATAAACCCAATCAGTCGTTATTCGTTTAATTCCCTTTGAGTTAAAGACTCAGAGATTTCCAGAACTGAGGGGCGCACTCAATTTTCAAACAAATCGTGTGTTTTGCATTTACATAATTCTTGTCCCATACAGAAAGGTGCGTGTTCCGATCGTACTTTTGGACCGCCCCGTGCTTTACCGAAGTATTATCGATGTTGATATCAGATGAAAGGCCGTAATTTTTCTCATTGTCGGCCTGAACTTTGAGCCCTCAAATCCATTTCATTCTTAAGATAAACAAAAAAGCGCCATTTTAGTGGTTACCATCAATATTAAGCACAGTATTAAAGGGCGTTGCACTATGCATTATCGCGTCTAGCATCAACACCGCAAGTTTGTTTCCCCGGTACTTGATGGGGTGTATGTGCAAGTGCCCGGCTCTTATAACTAACAACACAATAGACATAATCGGAACAAGCGCTTTTAAGCACTGTTGAAATACACTAACTCAAATCGGAGTCCTTCATAGGACAAACATCAAACTTTGTTAAAAATTTCCGGTCCGATTTTTGTTATACATGGTATCCTATAAATACATTTCTTTAATGCATGAAAACGAAAATCGATTCATCTCTACTTTGGAATAAGTCCTTTTAGTGCTAGCTTTAGTTCTAGAAGATTATTTTTAATTGCTACACACACGAAAATTGTATTTCAAAATCTCTGAGTCAGCCTTCAGTAGCATTTTCCTGAGTACACTGTTTAAAAAAATGTCCGTAGATTTACGGAAATTTCTGGCAGCAGTATTTCCAGTCATTTTAGGGTAAATTTACAGAAATTTCTGTCAGTTAAACGAACTTGACAGTAATTTAAACAGAGATTTGTCTCATATTAAAGGGGAAACAATATAGTATTTTACAGAATTTTTCCGTAATTTAAAATTACGGAAGACCAAAAAAAAGTCCGGAATATTGCTGCCACAAATTTTTGAATATTTCCGTAATTCACATTTTTACATTTTTTATGTTTTTTGTTTTTTATTTTTATTGTTTTCCTAAACAGATTTTGTCGTGGTGGGTAATTTACGGAAAATCTGGTTCTTATTTACGGAATTTTTTAACAGTGTACGCTTTTTTACAATATAACTTTTGTGCCATTGGAAATAGTCTATGTTTTTTCATTATATCGATTCATCAATTACCTTTTTATATTCTTGATTCCGTACAATGATTTTTAATATAATTTATGAAAGAAATCCACGTAGCTGTTGCCCAATTTTGCCCTTTTCTTTGCTAATGTTTTTACATGTAACTTAATGAGATACTATTAATCACATGTTCTAATAGACATGCTTTCGTGACATTCATAAACGCTCACACCCCAACACACCTTATTTAGATAAACAGGAGGAGTACATATTGTTCTTCCCACAATGCAATTTCTTTGTAAAAACTTTTTGCCTGGTTGTCACATTAATTTGTAGTGACAAAAGTACTTTTATTTCAAAATTGCAAGATTGGGATATGTTCTTATCATTTAGGTGCTTTTTGTCCCACTGTAAATTCACGTGACAACCAGTGCAAAAATTGTACTGAACGACTTGCATTTGATTGGAGAACCTAACCTCCTCGTGAGTACACCGTGAATACCATTCGTATCGAATTGTCTTACATGACAAGGAAATTTGCATAGTGAGCCCAGGCAATTCCTTTTGTATCCATTTTCGTCTTTACACAAAACGACATTTAAATCACTTATTGGTGTTCTTTTTAGAGTCCTCGAAATGTCTTGCGCTGACAAACATGGATCACACGTCACGGGACGAAAATAGCACCAGGTGGTCTGGACTGGAGCTTTAACTTTTAAAATGTTTTATGGTAATTCACTGTTTTATAGTTTATTAGGTTTCATATACATTTTTAAAATCAATATATTAAGGTTTAAAACACAGAGTTAAGTATTGAAGAACTAGTGATAAATGTATTACCCCCGCGAAGTCTCCGGTGTACATTGTTAACGCGCTCAGTAGTCGGCACTCGTTATAACAGTAAGTTAGTGTTTTTGAGATGGCTTCCCAAATCACCACAAGTCATTTGGGAAGCCATCTCAAAAACATCTGAGCAAAGATTAAGATTGCTTGGACTTCATTTGAATGCACATTTGATGCTGATTCCGAGTATGCTCATGATAATGCATGATTTTAAAATTTTGAAAAGAACAGGTGAAAATATGATCCATGAGCGCATATAGTCGCCTTGCAGGGATCAACGGGTTAAAGACTCGTATTCAAACAGGTTGTATACCTTTGGTATTGCTTTTGACGTGGTAGGATAACCTGCACAAACACCCTAAGCTCTCTAAATGTTTTCTAAGGTAGTTTTTGCCTTGCCGGTTAAGAGCCATAACAGATGGTAACTAAGGACACTGTTAAAAACGTTTCCGTAAAATTACGGAAATTTTCTGGCAGCAACATTTCCAGTTCATTGTTAGGGTAATTTACTACAGAAATTTCTGTCATTAACGGAAATTTGACAGTATTTCAAAGAAATTTGTCTCTATTATGGAAAACATGTGTATTTTAAAATTTTTTCCGTATTTTTATTAAAATTACGGAACCAAAAAAAAAAGTCGGATATTGCTGCCAGAAATTTTGCAATATTTCCGGTATTAACTTTTTTTGTGTTTTTTGTTTTTTATTGTTTTGTTAAAACAGATTTTCCGTACTTTACGGAAATCCTGTTTTCTTCCGTTAATTGTAACGAAATTTTTAAACAGTGAACGATGTGCTCCATGAATACCACACCTTATAACATCACTTTCATCTTTCTCTTCTAATGTTGAAAACCCCACGAAATCTCAATTATCAAGTCATCGACGTGTGCTCATTGTGGCATGGAAATCAAAGACGTTTCTAGTTTCACGTGTTATATTTTTAAGCATATTTGGACTTGGTTTGTGATAAGTTTAACAGCTAATTATTTCACCCCTCCTGAAATGTTCAGATGTTGTTCTTTTGAATGTTAAAAGGTTATATATTTTACGGCTAATTCCTCTAATGCAAGACGGGAGCGCATACATCCACAAACACCCAGCTACATGCAGAGTTACACTTACACATAAACACACACACACACACACACACACAACCTCATACACACACATAAATTGCGAAGGCGCTCATAACCACCATCCTGCCTTTATGTGGGACCAGATATGCAGCACACATTCCAGTTAGATCACTATCATTTTGTAAAAAACAGGACAACTCCAAACGGTGATTCTTTCCGGTAAAGTTATTTATCTTTATATCTTCTAGCAATCTTTCAGTCCAAACATGAATTTAACGTCTTTTGAGGCTTGAGCAAGAGAGACACACTGTTTAGCCAGGGCTTTGTTAAAGGTTGTATATTCTTTACATCACGTCTTGGTTGTTTAAGTTTCAATTCTGAATCACATCCAACTCACGACAAAATAAAGACATATTACGGTTATCCGTAGGTCAACTGTATTGTCACCCTACCCTTTGAGTATTAACTTTATATAACAAGATACACAATATTATAGACGGATTCATAACCACCTGAAACCGAATGCAAAGCCGGGATGCAAAGTTATCTATATAAATAGATTGATCATAGACAAACAATACTTCATCATTTATTAATATCACCTTTTATTATCTATCATTAAATCCAGCAAAATATCGGTGGCAAGCAGGTCATCTGTTACAAAGAGTGATCAGAGCAGGTGTTTCTACGACCACACTGGATAAATGTTGGCAAATAACTTCCCTGTCTTATTTAACGGATAGTTGCCTACTAATGACCGGCGGCGGTGGCTGAGGCAATCCAGGCATAAAACGGCATGCAAATGGCTGTTTGAGATTTTGCTGATAATTACTAATGACTGTTATTGCTTACGATGAGTTACCTCGCGTGTATGTGTGTCTGTCTGGTGGGGGAAAATTGTCGACAATAATCAACAGGGTCATGACGACAATGACGATGACGATGACGATATACCATCAAGATGGTGATGGTAATGATCGTTTTACTGGTAATGATTACTATGAATATGTGGTGATGACGACGATGTCAATGATGACGATGGCGATGGCAATGATGACGATGGCGATGGCGATGATGCCAATGGCAATGATTGTGTCGACACCAATGACAATGACCACAGCTACGATGTCGATGATGATAATTATATTAACAATAGACATTAAATTGTAATTAAATTGTAATAGTAATAAAATTAATATTTAGAGTAACGAAAATGATATTAAGGATCATGATGATGATGGTGTGATATAGTATAAAGACAATAACAACATGAAAGCAAAATTCATATTTAGAGAATAAAGGTATTTTTAGCCTCTGCCGTGTATCTATCGTGTCATATCACACGGGCGACAGCATTATTTTAAGTACAATAACGAGGCGCAGCGGAATTGTTTTACGCTAAAAAATGTACTTTCTGCTTTAGTATGACCAGAGCAATAATTTGACACCAGTTTCAACAAAGTGCGAGCATTGGATAATGTTTGCCCGGTCGGAACCCAGGGAAACTATACCTTTTTAATCCTTATAATGAGGCAAATACATTTCCCAGAGGTTGGACCCAAAAATTCTGATTCAGCACCCTTGAAACGAGATATTAAAATCTTCAAACTTTCCTCCCCAAACTTCGAGAATAGGATTCTCATTAATTTATTACTGTACTATAATATATTTCCTGTTCGTTCGTGTTTTACAGCTTTACATTTTTTGCGCAGTCGTAACTCGTATAGATGGTTTGTGCTCATGGCCAGATATAAAATGGACAGAACTCTCATCCGAGAACTTTCACTCACTGGACACACTGCGCAGGCTCCGAGTTTGCGCAGTTCATGCACTGAGTGAAAGATCCCGAATAATGGCCCCATTTCGGATTCAGCGTAAATTGTTATTTATAATCAAATCTTTAGAATATTTGTATTAAATATGGCTTCGTAAACATGGCTTTTATCGTATCACTCCTCCATGGCCTCACTACGTATTATAACTTCAACATATCCCCAGGCTCTTTCATCGGTGGTGCAAAAAGAAAATCAAATAGGTCACCGATGAAAAAAAGTCCCTTGACCTCATCTCTTTAGGTCTCTTAATCTTCGATGACTTTAACAAACAGTTTCAAGTGTGGCTGGAGAGAAATATAGATCCACATACGAAAACATGTCCGTCTAAGTAAAGTTGCCTATGGAAAATGCTTATCCTGAAATTAACTACTATGTAATATATACCTATTCCAATTATGACAGTTAACTGAAAGACTTTGGAGACATAAAATTTCAAAATCAAAGTCAACATTAATTGGATTATAGAGCCAGAGGCGTAAGAGAAGTTATTATTGTTTATGTGAAAATTGAAAAAATTATTATGTATCACAATCAAGCAATCCTTTATGCGTATGTGTTGTTTTGCTAGATCAACAAGTCATTGGTAATGGCTTGGGTGGTTTGTGTCAGGATTTTAAGCTAGTGTGCTGATATCCTGGGCCCGCGGTTAGATCCATGATACGGACGCCTCTAACACGGCCGCTATTTGAGGCTGGGGGGGATGGGGAACAGCCGGGGTTTCCACCCTACTCTTATCGAAACTCTGACTGCGATTACATGTAAAGTTGTGGGGGGGGGGGGACTCTATGTACAAGGCCGAAGGCTTCTTAACGCTCACCCCCATCCGAAGAGGATGCTTCCTGAGCCATTTGGCCCAATTCCAAGTGAACAAAGTGAACCATGGAGAGAGCGTTATTCAGGTTTTAATCAATAGCTGTGTGTTACAGATCCCAACATCAAGAGAATTGATAGTACCGAATAAAATTCCAGCAAGTGAAACGACTGCACCGGGATCGAAACCCGGCAATTTTTGTGGTTTTAACTTTTGAGCAAGAGGCAAGCACCCTAACCGCTAGGCCACGCTCTCCCTTATTGTGTAAGGGTATTATTGGTATTGGTAAGGATGAAACACTGCTAAAATAATAATTATGGTTGAGATTGAAAAAATTATTGTTCCAACTAGTTGTTGAATAGGATTAGTGTCATAACGTAGGCATCATCATCTTCTATCATCGTCAATATTTAACCCCAATTATTTCCTCAGAGATGGAAAAGGAGTTTATATCAATTGTTGTTATATTTTCCAAAGAAATATAAATGGATGTATATTGCAGTTGGTTGACATGTTTCTTTTCAAAACTTGGTCGATATTGGTTTTTGATCATTTTTACAAAGGGATGCAATACATTCTAAACCATGTTATTCCACCATTTTCTGTGTATGTTTAAGAACACCCTGGGAGAAATATCTCGAAACGGTTCTCTCATTTTGGCATTTTAATCTCATTATTTATTGGTCGAAATCTCCAAGTATTGCCACCTCAAGTACCTTGAGCAACTACATGTAGTTTCTTGGTGTTATATTTTAGAAAAGAAATATGAATGGATTGTATATTGCAATTGAGTTAAAATTTTCTTTTCAAAAATAGTCGATATTGGTTTTTGATCATTTTTACAAAGGGTGCAATGAATGCATAGACAATGATATTCCACCCTTCTGGTTGTTGAAGAACATCCTTGTGACAACATAATCTAGACAACGGTTCTCCATTTTTGTCATTTTACTGTCATATTTATGTAAGAAATCTTTTAAGGGATTTTATCTCAAAGTACCTGAGCATCTAATTTCTTGGGTGTAAAATCCAGATTCGAGTGACCCATTTAAAAAGATAAGAAAATTCAGTCTCTAGACTATTTCAGGAAAATACAAAAGTTACGAGTCATAGCAAAATTGTCGATTGTCATGTTTATTGTTTTCTAAAAATATGAATTAGTTTTATTGAAATTTTGCCCTTGTTTTGGGATTCTAAAAATTATGTCTTTGACATGTCCACAACCAATATTGAGCAAGTTATTACCAAAAAACCCATTTTAACCCGTTGTAAAATACAGGGAGATCCAACAAATGCAGGTCCACGATAGTGTTCAAGATTATATTGTCACGAGTGCATCGCCTCGTGAAAAGGTGCTTTTGGTGAAGGGGATTTATCCCGGAGAGAGTCGGGTGTGCTTCCTAATGTTGTAGTTCCGGGTCATGAGTTGATTACAGAAGATATTTTTACAACGCGGACAGTATATAATATTAATGAAAAGGTTTTTGCAAATGAATGATAATGAAAAGACTTGTTTGGTAATTTGATGATTGTCAAACATCTTATTTATTTAAAGGTAAGGATAACACGTGTAATTCATTGGTGAATCATTGCTATTATGTTGGCAATTGACTTTCGAGTGTAAAGAAATACGAGATCAAGTTCATATAAAACCAAACACCAGATGTGTTGACTAAACACGCGATTGTGTTAACACCAGGAATCATATCCGTAACACATTCTACCAAAAATAGAAATAACGTCGAAGAAAATCAAAACACTAAGTACCCAAACTTTACAACCTCATACGATCACGAATTCATCAAGGCATCCGTGTAGATACTTGATGGAACGATTGCCTTTACGTATTATGAGTGAACGTGGGGCCGTACTGAATACATGTAAGAGACCTTCTTTATCTTGTCTAGTTCTATACGATATTTGTTTCTAGAATAAAAATATATAACTTCAAGAAACTGTGCATATCTGCTCGATTTTCACAAAACAAGTTCAAGCGCAGTGGATTCTTGAACGCGATTCTCAAAACCACTTATTAACCCGTCCTCTGAGAGGTTTTAACAAAATTGAAATTCTTCAGTCTTTGAAGTTGTCTACGCATTAGTATTGACTTCGCTCTGAGCTCTGTCATTTAGTCACCCTTGCATGGGACATTTAAAACAAAAAAGGAAACTTTCACAACAAGCATACAAAGATTCTGAAGTAGTAACACTATATTACACAGCGACTTAGTGCATTTTGCATAGGACGCACATGTAAAACTCTAATTTAGAGAACATGCGTACTATTTAGTTTAACCGTAAGGTATTTTAATCAGAGTTTAGAGTGACGAAACGGTTAGGTTCACGATATATTAACCGTAACAGCTACTGGCCCAGGTCGGTTGTAGGTTATAGCGAAAATTGGACCGAATTGAAAAGATCTGAAGGTTAGGAAAAAGAATCCAACGCTATCTAACAACTTATAGTTTCTTTTAGAGAGAACAAACAAATGAAATGTTCGGGTGATACAAAAAGCTGATGTAAGGGAAATCTGAACCCCTGGATCGGGAAAACGACCTTTAATAATTACGTGGGTGTATACGAATTAGATGCATCATAAATGCGACTGCATTTGGGCAATATGTCCTTGATGCCAGTGGACTTTGCCAACCATTCGAACATGAATATTGTTATGTAATAAAATGGAGAGATGAATACACTACATATTTGTCTGCGAAGTAGTTATTGGCTAGTGCGACAAAACGGAATGGTCACTGCTTCATTAACATTCTTATTGTTTTACAGTGCGAGTGTCGGTCCAGTAGAATAGTTGTAATGGTATGTTTGTGAAAGGTTTAAACAAACATTTTGAATCTCTTGAATTTTAAGAAAGTATTTCCAGAATCTCTCTTTCTAGTATCTGATAAAGTCTTATTTATCACAGTTGTGTTTTTGACAAAAAAAGTTCAAGATGTTGGTATAACAACTACTTCTTTGTTAGCAATTGTACTTCGTAAAAACTAATCACAGCTTTACATGACTGTTGATTATCATCGCAGAAGCATCGGTATAAAACGGTGCCATTAGTGATGAGAGGCTCTTGCATATTTTAATAGGATGATATTGATGTGAGAGTATAATCATTTGCCCATGTGGAGACTAGGTCTTGTTGCCATACAAAACCCAATATTGTAGCCACGCTACAAATAGCCCGTGAGCTGTCCCCCGTACCGTGCATCCCCCCCAGGATCGTCCGACTTGACCATGGTTTTATATATTAGGCTTGTAAACCATGAAACAACGATGTACCTTTAAAAAAAAAATTGGAGCATAGCCCGATGACGTCGTGGATGACGTCATAAATCAAATTTGGGAGAAAAATATGTAAATTTTTTCCCCTTATTATTTCTTGCATTCGGATAGCGCAGATAACATATTTGTTATTTATCTTAACCCCATTCGCAAAAATTATTCATTTCATTTTTATATCAATTTTAAATATATTTCCCTTGAATTATGTACACCAAAACAGAAAGTTTAACGGAAAATTTTCTCAGTTTTGATTTTTACGTGTTTTTTGGGCTGAAAAAAGTCGCTATTTTCTCTTGACACACATACTCTGCAACCAGTAAACCCATCTTTAACTATTTATATGCATTTAGGATCGTACTGAAAGAATAGATTTGGTTTATTTCCAAAATATGTTTTTAGTAATCATATGAACGCAAAAATGACCTACGATCATCAACGATTGTCCTTTGGGGGGTAAAAAAATTGCACGACAATATTTTTTTACCTTAATATGTTAGGGACCTTGGCCATCTTTAATTTAAAAGCATATTTGAACATTTAAACCCACTTCATAGTGAGTAATAAGCCAAAACTGATCAATTTTACATTGACCCTATGTAATCCCCAATTAAAATGCCATTTTCTAAATTATGATTTCAATTGACTATGAGTTTTAGAAAGAAGGCGGACACGGGTGGTTACCCCACTCGAGAATTACGTTATAATGCACCCGATTACTTATGATTTTGATTACCAGTGATAGCTATTGCATCTTTCTTTCCATTTGTAGCAAAATAAGTAGCAAATAAGTACCAACATTACTAGTGTGGAGTCCAGCACAATGACGTCAGAAAGTCCGTGAGCCGGCAAAATTGTTCATTTCCAAAAATTTTCGAAAATCATTTTTTTGACGCTAAAAAGAGATAGGAATGTCGGAGTTTCATGGGGTTTTCAGCACTAAATGATGACGATTGACTAGTTCTTACAGCAACATAGACTGTTAGAGCCATAATGTGCATAATATTATAAAAGTACGCCAAAATATCTTTGGGTTGTCAACCACCACCTCTTACCCTTCGACTTCGACGGGCATAACTACCCCGGTGAAGGTGTACCTTCGAATTGTTTTTCGCTAAAAAATAACCAGGAAAAGGATGGGGGAATGATACTAGAAAGCTTTTAGCGTCACAATGACGTCACAAAGTTCGCGAGTTGGCAAAATTGGTAAATTTTCCACAGAAAAATCCAATTTTGCGCTAATTAGAGTTAGGGATATCGGATTTGCATGCAGGTTTTTCAGTTCTAATTGATGTCAATTGATAAATGTACATAAAAAATAAGAGTTTTAGAGCCATACTGTGAAGAAAGTTTTCAACAAATGTAGCATAAATTCATCTGTGGTAGAAACCACCACCCTACCCTTCGACATTGGCGGCATACTTTAACCCGCGGGCAAAGGGCTATACTTTCACATTTTTTTCGATAAAATGAAAGCCTTTGCATTTAAGACGCACCGGATGAAAGTTTACTGTGGTAATCCCCCCCCCCTGGTTTTAAGACGAAGGTTAAATCACCGTCTAAGGTGTAATTTATGTAATAGTCTAACCATAGGGAGTTATTATTTTTTGCCCCCAACAAAAAATAATACCCAATGGTAGTAAATTAGTTACAATGTATAGCTATGGATCTTCTTCTTTTTTATTGTTATCAAATACTACGATCATACAACAGGTTGACTCATAACCTAAGACATCCCAAATTTTGCCCTTATTCAACTTAAAATAGTCGAGTTTCAATTTACCCTATCCAAAAAATATACAAACGCGTTGGTTTGTTTGTTGGCCATTTTGTTTGCTTTATATGAAAGGAAATGGTTATTCTGATCTTAATTTACATGTTTAAAACTAAAGAAATCCATAGTTGCACCAACCACTCACCCCCCCCCCCTTACTGATGAACATGATGACCTTCACACTATCTGCCATGAAGAGGGAGATGGTCCGGGTAGTTCATTAAAACTAAGCGAGATAATTGCCATAATTAGGCGAGGCCGTGGGCGTTAATTAAAGGTTTCTTGTTTGTTGTTTTTTAGCAATGTATGACAAACATGGCAATCCCAACTTGGATTAGACTTCTCTTAATGTGAAAAGAGTGAAAATCTTTTGAATTGAGTGGTCCACTCTTGAAGAGGTATTTTCCCCCACTTTTGGAGTTAATTTCAATCTTTCGGAGTTGATCCCTCAATTCAATACGCAATGTCGCCCGTCTACATTTAGAGAGAATGGTTTGAACAGATTCCTTAATGCGGCCATGCATTGGAACAATATTGTATGCTGCTCTACTAAAATAAAGCATCTGATAGTCTAGCAGGTTGGAAATGAGTTGAAATGTTCCAAGATTGTGATCAAATGCTTGTGCGTCAGGATTATGACTTCTACTTTGAGAGGGAAAGACAGAAAAACACAAACGCTCAATTGGTCAAGGTTTCATGAATTAGGCGTCCTATATGCAGACTCCCAAGACATCTGTATACAAGATCATGTTTTATGCTGTTATGTTAAACCTCCAGTTAAGCTTTCACAATTGTTTGTTCTTAAAAGTACGATCCTCACACCAGGATTACCAATAAAATGACAATGTGCAAAATTGTACATAGCATAATGTCTCACATTGAACCATTTTAACCCACTGGTGAGATATAGATGTTTTTGTTTTAACATTTAAGGAAAAAAGGAAGAAACATGCAAATGCATTCCATCTAGATCCTTAAGTCACAAGAGAAGAATCTGATATAGCCGTAAAAAGGGAGCTAGCGTTATTTCTAGTTGATCTAGGGGCAATTTCCAACATGGTAGGGTCCGCTCCGTAACTTTTTTTCAAAAGTGTATTTATATGCAGTTAAGGGAGTTAGGGATATATGATACCTTATTCATTATCAATGCCGTTCGGCATTGGTTGAGCACAGTGACATTGGGCTGATCTTCATCCCGAATTCAATATCAATCTCAATGTATGTCGACCCTAATTTCCAAATATAATCAAGAGGAGCCAGGACAACGTCATCATCGGTAAACAGAGGTTCAACATAGACAATCAATCAAGACACAGTCGTGATGAGCAGTAGTTTCAGAAAGATTAGAGTCAGTAAATGTCAGCATTTTTTTCCATATTCTTCACTTGATGGGTCACGGTTTATGATGTGCTGGAAAGCAACCCGTACAAAGGCCGATGAACTAAGAAAAGGCTGGGTGCCATTTCTCACCTCACCAATGAATTACCACCAGAGTACGCCTGCCATTCTGGCCTTCTGGGTCATTCAAAAGATGGTATATAGTGCTTTCAGGGTATGCAACGTTAAACCAAAATGGACGGCTTCAAAGTACCCAGGTTTCCACATGTAGTGGCAAAAAGGAGATTCTTTATGATGTGTCGGATCGTTGTTTGATGGACTGGAGGAGTATTGAGCTATGGCAGATGACGTCTTTGGTGTATGAATACTTCTGCTGTATGAGGGGAAGGACATGGCTGCATTGAACGTGACAACATTGTCTGTTATTAAACTGTTGATATGATATAGTGTACAACATTGCAAGTGGGGGAGTTTGACTTTTTCTGAAGCTACTTAATGGCCACGGCTTGGTTTTGAGTGATTTACAAATTAACCTCTGTGGACCGCGGATGAACTTGCCCGGTTCACCGCTTTATATATTCTGAAAATCAGGATCAACAATGAGAGTGAATGAAGAGGATGAAGATCCAGACGAAGCTCACGATTAACAGCAATGAAATGAGTGAATCTCTGTGAATTTATTTGTATCTTCGTGTTGTTTTTTATCAACGTAAAATTATCTGATTCATCCAATGTGGGTACAAGTTGGATAAATGCTTTGTTAAATTTGATACATTTCCATTTGTTGAATCAGTACCGAATGAATTAGTCTTTTAACGAGGCGTCGGGGACCCATCCCACGTAATGTGTGTTAACGAGAGTCGGAGGACCCATCCCACTATATTAAAGGTTTTATAACATTCATTGATCTCTAAGTCTTCTCGACAAGGTCGCGTTTATTCCGTGCATTTATGATAGGACCTTAAAGGGGGACTAGCAATTTCTATATATCAGAACAAATGGGTCGGATAGTTGCAGCATTTGCTTTGTCACCTTCCCCTCCAACAGTGGAGCCATAACAAGGCATTTCGAATGACACCATCTGGCATGTATAATTTAGAGTAGGACTCTTTGACATACTGGTACCCCCATCAAATTTAAGAAATATGTTTTTAAATATTCATTCCAATGCTTGGAAAGCCATTTGAAAAACGAGGCACGGTGGCACTCTGACATTTCCTTTACAAACCTAAAAGAGCACTGAGGCACCTATCTTTTTGGACTTTAACTATTTAAAAAAGGTTCTGTTAGATTGGAACCACGGGACAAATACCGGTATTATTATGACCATAGCTATCTACACGAGCATGCGAGGAAGTGTGCATTTGCAATTAAAAATTCTACGGAATGAATCGACCTGTCCATATTGTGATCTGCTCTCAAAATAGGGAATAGCCGCTGGCGAGCGATTGGTCAAAATCTCATATAATCAAAATCTTAAAACGGGAAACCAAGATATATCGTTATCTTGAACATTGGTGGATTGTTTTGTGAAAATGGTTACATATAGTTGTCACCAATAACTCCAGTTTCTTTAAGGATACCGAATTTGGTTGCTGATCAATACATGTCCTCGTGGTTTTCTCCGTGAACTCGTTTCCGCCTGCTTCTAACCGGGGATTATAAACTAGGAATGTCTTTGCCTTAAATCTTCCTGGTTGTTATGGGACTTACTTGTTGTGTTGAAGCTGAGAGTCATCTCAGGCGAAGAAGTTTTAGCGACGCCCTTGAGCAATTCAGTGGATATGCCGCGGAATTAATTATTAGCATTATTCTCTAATTTCTGCTGTTTTCCAAGTCTCGGCCCATAGGATATCACTGAAACAATACACATTCTTGGGATTGTGATGTCGTTGTGTGACGTATATGATAGTACCTTTATCATATAGCAATGAAATTCAATTTGACCACCATAGGGTACTTGTTAGAATGTTTATAGGAATGGAACAACCTCGATGGATATGTGGGTTAGATAAAAGTTAACCATAAGTCTTTACGGGGGACGGGGGATTACAACCCCTAGGGACCTAATGCGCTGATATGCAGAAGCTTTCGTTAAAGCTTAGAAGGTAATCATCCCTCGGTCCTTTCTGGTTATTATAGCGAAAACAAATGCAAAGGTAGAACCTTCACCGGGTTAAGGGTATGCCGTCAAATTTGACGGGTAAGAGGGGGTGGTTGGCCCCCAAAGATAAGTTGTTGGTACATTTTTTATAAAGATTTGCACCTTATGGCTCTGAAAAGTCTATGTTTTTGTAAGGAATAGTCAATTGTCATCATTGAGTGCTGAAAACCGCATGAAAATCAGACATTCCTACGCTTTTTAGAGCAAAAATGGATTTTCGAAAATTTCTGTGGTGGTTGGAAAATGCCAATTTGCCGGCTGACGGACTTTATGACGTCGTTGTGACGCCAACACTAGGTATGTTGGTTACTTAGTTTGATACTTATTTTTGGTATCAATGGAAGAAGAGGAATCATAGCTATTTCATGGTATCAAAATCCTAAGCATCGGGTGCATTAAACGAATTCTCTAGGGGGTAACCACCATGTGTCCTGCCTTTCTAAACTCAGAGTCAATTGACAAATCACAATTTTAAGAAAATGGCATGTAATTTCGGATTTTACATAGGGCTAATGTAAAAATAAGATCAGTTTTGGCGTATTCCTCATCTATGAATGGGTTAAAGGTTGAAATATGCTTTGAATTAAAGCTGGCAAAGGTCAGCTAACATATTAACACTTCTTCACGCAGCCATTCTTCTTCTCCTTTGTTTGATGTTCCTATTATTTGTCTCTTTGCTACTAACTCGTTCGATCCTTGTTATGCAGATCCACGTTTCAAAACTCACTCTCTTTATTCCGTCCTGATATGCCCTTCTCTCTCTTCTTCTCTATCTTTCCCTGTGGTAAAAAAAATATTTCGAATATTTTTACCCCCCAAAGGGCAATCTTGATGGACGTATCTTTTTGTCCATATAATTACTAAAAACATATTTTTGGAAATAAAACATTTCATCTTCTTGCTCAGTACATCCTAATGCATATAAAAATAGTTAAAAAGATGGGTTTTTAAATGGTTGCAGAGTATGTTTCTCAGAGAAATAGCACTTTTTTCATGCCCAAAAAAAACAAGTAAAATCAGAAATGGAGAAAAATCTCCGTTTAAAACGTTGTGTTTTGGACATAAGTCAATGAGGGAAAATATATTTAAAACTGATATTAAAAATGAAACGAAATAATATTTGCGAATGCGGTTAAGATAGAAACAATATGTTATATGTTGTATCCGAATAGGCAAGAAAATAAATAATGGAAAATTTACATAGTTTTCTCCAAAATTTGATGACGTCATCAAAATGGACGTCATAGGGCATGACATCCATTTTTAAAAAGGTACAATCATTTTTCTGGTTTATTAGGACCATATATAATAAAACATGGTCAAGTCGTAGGATCCTGGGGGAGGACGGAAACGGGGGAGAAAGTCATTGGAATCCGTACGCGGTCTCAATTTTTTCCTGGGTATGGGTATGCGTACGTACAGGTACTACATACAAGTCTGGTTTGATCTACCATTACTAGTTTTTCGGTCGACTTATAAGACCGTTCACAAGAGCTTCACTCAATTTGTGTTAGGAAAAGCATCGTGCGATAAATTCAAACTTTCAAAGTATTGTAAAAAAAGAACATACCCCACCTTGAATATCTATTTTTAAAAAAATGTTACTATTCTTAGTTTACCTGGCAATGTTGTAGTTGCGGAACAACACTCGGTATTTAAGAAACTTTCGCCTATAATTTGTTCTTGTTTTTGAACCGCTTGCATCGTGCATTTGTTGTTTCTCTTTTTATTGCTGCACAATCTTCAATTCCTAACATGCACATTCGGTTGATTGTGTTCCCCAATCTGTGGATAGTTAGAATGAACACATTAACAAACGACAACAAACAAACCCAACAACAACCGATATTCAGTGGTCGAGACCATGCACGGATCGAACCAGACCTCTACCAACAAATTGACAACGGTTTGATTGCATTGAGAAGGACTTAAGTGTAATGATGCATATTTACAAGTCAACGTCCTTGAAGTCAATTGTCAAGGTAGTCTAAATGTTTCTTGGAAAAGCAAATTCATGGAGCGGTCTAATTAATTTTGGGGCGATTGTCACTATTTTCTTACTACTTCATAAGTTAGGCCAAAAGTGATCCTTTCACAGTTTATATGTTTAAAACAAAACCCTCGTCCACCAAGGGGGTACCCCCTAACGGATGATTCCTTTTTTCGCATCGCACAAAAACGCAAAAGGATATCATCTAAGATCTAAGGCCTTTATGTAATTGTAAGTTCATCGTTTTTGGCGGTCATTTTCAGAGCAAACAATGGAGGTACCACCTTCATGGTGGTCAGGGTGTCCCGTCAAGGTTCGGGAGGTAGGGTGGCCACTTGCCTATACTGTTACTCTGTAAAATGCCAAAAAATGGTACTTCGTGTACTTATGAGATGCTACCTCTGTAAGCAAATACTGACTAATATCTGTTATTTTTTTTTCTTATGTTTAGAGTAATAACATGTGAAAACAGTGTATGCTTACTTTGGCACCCATCATGGCAAACAAATAAACAAGTTTAAAAAAAGAAAAAACCTAAAAAATTTGATTTTTGAGATTTTCCAGATACGACATCTTTTTTGCAGTCCAATACACTCTCAGTTATGAACGTCACTATACGTCATATTGTAAAAAACTTGATATGTTTGTACTTCATTGAGGAGAGGGCATATGTAGCTACACACAGATACCAGACAAGATGATGTTTGGTTCCCTTAATTACAAAAATATCAGGGGGTGGTGCCCTGCTTTGAACTAGAATTAAGGATATCACTTCCAACTTGTGAAATTGTAAGTGTCCCGTATTTCCACCTGAGGGTGCCATTGGAGTAAAATGCCAAAATGGATGCTATTGTTCTAAAAACAGTGATCCGTGGTGATCAGCACCGGAGGACCCTCATTAGCTCGATAGACTTTGGAATTCAGCCTCCCGCCAAATATTGCTCCTCACATCAGGTTAATAGTTCAATTATTTCTAACAGTTCAATTCCCCGAATATTGACCTCACTAGGTAAATTTCAATTCTTTCTACATAGTTCATCCCCGTTTGGGAAAAAATATTGAATATCTGGAAATATTTTAATTTCTGTATACAGTCAGCGGGTCGTACCCAAGAGGAAGTGATCTTAAACGTTAGTAAGGAGTTCGTTATGTAAAGCGTTTTTAAGTGGTGAGAAACCGGGATTCCTTCAAATAACCTATTAACACGACCAACGGCCGAAACGGAGCTTATAGCGAGCGCGAAGCGAAGCTCGTATAGACCTAACGGCGTACTGAAGATATTGAAAATCTTAGCTTAAAAAAAAATACCGACCCTCATATGATCCCCCTTTTCGTTCTTACCATAACTCCTACGGAGATTATAAAATCGGACGGGGAAACTGACAAAAAATAGTGTAATTAATTTGTAGTCCGATATTGAACAAATGGAATTTCATTTTAATTCCCACTCTTTCATGTTGGATAGTTTGTTTTTTCGCAAATTTAATTTTTTTATGTACTTGTTTGAATGTTTTCTAAACATTAAACCTTGATAATGTGTGCTGATTGTTTAAAACAAATGGCTTGGACTAATAAGTGGTGAATAAATATGTTTAGATAAACTTCACATAGATTTCTTAGGGGATGGCGGCCAAGAAATCCTCATTTTAGACGTTGCCATTGGTTTTAACACAGGCTAGTTTTAACACGTAAAAAGCGAGATCTTGACGAAAACTTCTATTTTTTTTATATGTTGTCGGCTGGTTGGATTACAGCAAACAAACATTTTTTTTACCAAAGCTGTCATATTATTCGGCTAAGAAGTAGACAGAATAAAGCGACTTAAACCAGGGCAGGGGGCCGGACACGATCTGCTGGATTTGGGCATTGGGGATTTCCAAACGAAATGTATGGAATTCTTGCGTGCATTTTGGCAAATATGAAGATATGAAAGTGTATCTGAGCGCTCGCCTTTAAGGTGTTTAGTGTATACTGCATCATATTATTTTTTAAATGATATACAATGGATTGAGTGGTATTTTTTCACATGTGTTGCAGTGTAAAGACTAAAAAGAGAAATGGGAATACGAGCAGGTTATCTGATTTCAATTGGAAACTTGGATGTTCCTTAGTGCCACCCAAACTTTAAAGGCTTGTAGTAAGAGATGAATTTGCCAAAAACCCAATACTTTCTTCTGTTATGATCGCGAGCTGTCATAGAAAGCCAAACCAACGTATTACCTAATGCACAGTTATGGGGGTTATCAAACCAAACCAAGCTTTGCACTTAAAAGCTAGCTTCGAAACCTATAGCTCAAGCTTCGAAACCTAACCCTACGCACTGAATCGCCAATGACATATACCTATGGGAAAATGTCCACAGATTTGGTTAAGTGATCGGCAGGAAGAGGTCATTTGGGGGGGGTTCATACGGCGAATGATTTTAAAAAATATGTCCATGAGCACTTGGGCACCAGTTTCTTCAAAAAGCAATATTTTTGTGTAAAATATAATTTCATGTGCAAAACACATCAAACACAATTGAGTGTCTTATAATTATAGGGTCAAAGGAAATATTGTTGTTATTTTCTTACAAATGATACACGTAGACTTTAACAAACAATGGAGCTGAAGCATTCAACAATCGGCCCGGTTCGCAAGAGGAGGGAAAAACACTTCAGATTCATGTTCATCAGAGAGTGCATGGACATTGTTATATTGTCACGCAGTGAAAAATTGCCCTTCCCCGATTCAGATTGAGGATTTTTTCATAACGTAAACACAAAATACCTATATCTTCGTAAAAAAACTTTTACCGTATTTTTCATCATTTTATTAGAAAAAGGAAGAAAGAAGAACACAAAATTTTATAAAGGAAAAGTTTGCCGGGGAGCAAATTTGGCCAGAGCAAAAATCCGTAAACATTGCTAAACTCCATTTCTATTCAATTGTACCCAGGTTTGCTGAAGTATATGTTATCCACTTGGTCACTGATATTGGGAAAAGAAAATTGAGGGGGTGGTGGACTTTCTATTACAATGTTCAAGAAAAGTGCACAAGTTTATTCGTGGGGACGACGACGGTTTTATACGATTAAGTACTTCATTATGAATTTATAGGTTTGATTGTTATTCAGTAAAACGCATATTGGTCGATGTGGTACAAACTCATTTGGAGGGATGTGTTGAGATCCAAAAAACTAAAAAGCCTGTAACAGTGAAATGCTCCAATTTGTTGACGGGAATAAGATGCCTTTCACCCATTTTAAATGAACTCTTTGCTATCGAATATGTAAAGGCATCATAATCAGATGCAATGAATAGATTGTCGTAAAGTCTGAGACACGCTATCGATTCTTTGTTGGTCTTCTTCCTCTTATCGTGTCCAAACACAGTTGTTCTCAAGTATGATCCATCCAGAGATGGTACAACGTCTGGCGCTTCAATAAATTACCGCAAGGTCCTTGTTTGTGCTTGTTGCTCAAGCAAATGGGCCCAGCAGACCAAGGACAGTGGCGTAGCCAGAGGGGGCAGGGGGGCGCGGCCCCCCCCCAATAATGGATTTCGTCGGTTGAGATGAGACCGTCGGTTCACTTGAAACTTCGGGTCAGGGCACTTGCAGGCCGGATTGTCGGCAAAGTATAGGTTTTTTTTTTTTTTAAAGTTCAATGGACAGCGGTTCGGACAAGTAGAATTTACAAATCGTACAAAAAAAATTAGCCATAAAGAGACATTTTTAAGCATATAAAACCCACATTTTCGGGGGGCTTCGCCCCCTCGAACCCCCCGAGGGCTTCGCCCTGGACCCCAACAGGGCCCTAAGCGGGGCCCTGGACCCTACCCATTTTTGCGGTTGAGATGCGACACTTCCCCCCCCCCACCCTCCCCCAATATTGAAATCTAGCTACGCCACTGACCAGGAGATGTTCCATTGTCTGTGGTGCGGTTCCACAACCACAGGTTAGTATCCTGATCTGCTACCAGATAGCCCCACTTCTGCACGGAAACCTTAGGTCGGCAGTTAGGGTTCTCAACTTGAGGCATCGCCATTCAGCCCAGGAGGAGTAAATTCCAGGTGGGAGATGGCTCACCAGCTTTCAATACCGATAGATGTTACTTGGTTGATGGCAAGTCTTTTTTCACAAGGCGACTCTCTTGACCTCCTTAGGACGTTTCAAGAGGTTGGATTGCTTAAGAAACTCGCTCTGGATTTAAGGCGGTTGGGCAGGCAGGTATCTGTCTAGATATAGGGTGCTTCCCATTAGATAATTGGCAGCTACGATCTTGATGCTCGCTACGCTTCGACGAAAGTATGGGGAGCCATTCCTGTAGGATGTATAAGTTCGTTGTGTTGACGGAGGCATCCTGTGATAGCCGGCAGAGGCATTTAGCGCTGAATAAATCTTTTGCGCATGGTTTGATCTTCCCATACAGGGCAAAATACTCTGCACAGGAGTAGCACAGGCAAGTGCCGTCGATCTTCGGGTATGTGGGCGAGCACCCCATCTGTGCAGTGAGTTGGTCAAGATGTTATTGAGTGAACAACTTTACTCTTCTCTTATCGATGTGGGTCTTACAAGAGTGAGTGCGGTCCAGGGTAACTCCTATGTAGACAGTGTTATCACAGACCAGGCGGTGTGTTCTAGAAAGGTAGGTAACTTTAGCTGCGTTTGTTTGGCTTCACGGTTGCGTAGATGGAAAGCACACACCTGTGACTTAGAGGATTTTGCACGTAGGTGGTTTCCTCATATAGGAGTGAGTTCATCCGTCCAAAGCTTGGAGAGGGGTGTCTCTTCAACACTGTGAAGTCGGGCATCTTGTGCGCTATTCCAAGATCGTTCTGATTGGTGTCAATCAAAGAACGGATCAGTGTCATGAACAGCGAGGCGGGGGAAGTGAAAAAAAGGTGAGGAGGATTACGTCTCGTACATATTGTAGTTTGGTATTTTGTGAGTAACCAAAACATATAAAATACTTAAATGTTTGGACAATTTGTCACGTATTTTTCTGGACAAGACAAAATAAATGTAAACGTGTAGATTCCTTATTGACGTAAAAGACCTTTGGTGAGTAATACTTACTTATTCGTATCATTTTCTTATGTTGAAGGCTCCGAGTTGTTCAAGTTTGTTGTTGGATTTATTCAGTGCATTTGCTTTGTAATTTTCTTCGTTGAGAAAAATAGACATTTTCATCGAAGTTCTCTTTACTGATTGGGTAAAGCATAAAACCTTTCAGAACCCTGGAAAATCGTCGACACGCCCCAAAAATTTTAATGAACTGACAGGAAATTAAAAATCCTACTATAACACTGTTTACTCGTCCTTTGACGGGGACTACGAAAAACAAATGGGACCATGCCTTGACGTGTGATATTTCGATGGCAATGTTGTTCTTCACACAATTTGATCAGTATGACAATATATTAGGGACTGGAATGGATGAGATTATCGTACAGTACGATAATATTTCGGTCCAAACATATGCCATGCTAGCTTTTTTTAATACTTTACACCAAGATTTTTTAATTACCATATATTATCTTGCAACAATCTCTGAGCTTTAGTTATGAAATAACGGAATACTTTCGGTGTTATTATATGATTCTAAATGTAATAGTGCTTGTAGAATAAATGGCCAGCTTAATAATTGCAACCAACTTGAACCAAGGTGCGGTCATTACGTTCAAAATTAAAAAACATGTAGTTTGGGACATTTGCATAGGCATTCGCTCTTTGCCGGTGTCGCCATTTGATGGGAGAGCTCGACTGGAAATAATACTGATCTATCTCTATAAAAACATATGAGGTCTTCCACGTTTTGGATTAGCCGCCATCTTGCCGGAAATGGTAAAGTCAATTCCATAATTTTGGGGGACTTTCTAATCTAAACAACGACATGCATGTTGGATATCAATGTATGGGTCACACTTTGAACAACACACAAAGTACTTGAGGAGGGTATTAAAGACACACTAATCAGTGATTGCTAAATCGGCAAATCGAAAAAAATCTTTAAAAAATTCAGATTTTGCATGTATGTAACAAGTACGGCTATCCTAACATATCCTCTGCCAATGATAAGACCAGAAGACCTAATAAGGACAGAATCGGAGAGTTTAGCCATTATTGTCAGAACGGACACTTACTACAAAACGTAATTGATTGGAGAAGAATTGTATATCTTGGTACAGTGCCGTTTTCTTCCTTTCTGTCAAGTCTACAGCTGGAAAAGGTAACTTATGAGGAATCCACAGACTTATCCTTCGCTTTGGAGCTATTCCTGCAAATTTAATTATATGTTTCAAATCACTGATAGTGTCTTTAAATCGAGGAAATACTCCGGGAACTAACACCTTTTGTTAGAGGTTATGCATGAGTGAGGTGAAAGACCTCTATTAACCTTGTAAGAGGTGAATGAATGATGAATGATATATCGTCAGCTCGAAGTCTGAAGAACCGACGCCAAGAGTATATTGTGTACCGAATTTCTTTAAGCGCGCGAGTAGGCCAAGGCACAATCGCACTGCAAATGAAAGGCGACCACTGGGTATCCGCGCGCCGTGCGTACTTCATACTTCAGACAGACAAAGTTAGTTATGCAAACGCCCTTGTTTTTCATGCCCGTTCAAGGCTCTACCTGAGCGATCTGACCTGTTAGTTGAGATTCACATTATTGTAATTATATAATAGATTGGGGCGTAGACCCAATAACAAGCTGCATAGCAATTCAGTAGTCCATTCAAAGGGACTAGACAAAACCCGGTGTAAAAATTATTGATAAAATATTAACATGACAATTCCGTCTGTGCTTCCAATAAACTTGCAGCATTTTCTTAAAAATGAATATAAAATTGTCACATCATTTCTCTTTCATAATATCAGTTGACCAATGGATATGTATAGACTTTTACCATTAACTAAAGATATTACAATGGGACTGGTATGCGGAAAGCCATTGTTATAGCCAAGTGTTATCACCTCCACGGATTCGGTTGAGTACAACAAGAACCCGTCCGACCTTACACAATAACTAACCAGTTTACATTATGATAGGTCGTTGACCCTAATGTTTTCTCTGAAAGCGCGGTAAATTGAATACAAATGAAAGTTAAGCAATAAGTTACGGGTTTGGTTCCGCACAAAGTTGTTAGGTCAAAGTTTGCCAAACAACTTATGCATGATGTTCGTGTTTGTCTGTCTTCCTTTTGGAATATATAAATGATGAAAAAAACATAAGACAAAGGTAATGAATCACGCACTTTGAAGCTCAAGATTTATTTATTTGCGAATGACGATAAGATTTTGCGCTTACGTCATTTAAAAAAAGACCTTGTCATAAATCGGAGAGGTGGTTGGTGTTAAACTCTGAGTATTTTCAATGCGAGACAATATAACAAGGTCATGCACTCCAGGTGAAAAGGGAATCTGAAGTGGTTTTCTACCGCACACGGGCCGGTTATAATGAATATCGTTAGCTCCAATGCTGATGAAGTCTAGCGTATCTAATGGTCACTGATTATTGGGGAAATAAATGAAGTGACATTTTATTCATTTTTAAAAAAATGTGCAAGTTCTATTTGGGGCAACAGACGGTTTATATGATTGTGATGATTTAGTATGAATTTACATGGTTGGCCCTTCCTCCCCTGATGGGGACCACGAACGAAAAACAGCAACAGGAAGCACATGCCCCACCCACTATACGTAGTTTTATTTGATTGGTCATTATCAATCAAAGAAGATTTAACAACTTACCCCTAAAAACAGTCTTGCACGTCGCAGAAGTGTAGTAGAATTGTCCAGGGGCGTCGACGCATTTCCACATTTCCTTCGTTATTAACATATTACAACCTAAAACCAAGTTGTTAATATTGGGAAATACCTGTCGGCGAGGAAGTTGTTTTCTTCTTCACTGTTTACGGACCACTAGATTGAAGCCCCCCAGTGTTAGGTTGTGGTAAATGTGCTGTTAGCCTTTCCCATGTTGTTCTTTTCAGATTTCTTGTAATTAATAACAAGATCGTCCGTTATCCACATTCCGGAATTGTGACATGTCGCTGAAAAGATAATTGCCGTATTTCCAAAAGGTGTCAATAAGGTGCGATTTAAGCTAAGGGCGAACGTTTATTTTAGCATAACCATATCGCTTAAGTACGTAATCCAGAAAGGTAGTTTAAAAGTTAAACGCAATTTACCCAAACTCCGCCAAAATGCATCGAAATTTAAAACTAAGGTACGGGTGCTAGGTTTTAAAAAGTTTTTAGTGTGTGTTTCCGACAAGTGCACGGCCCAATGTACTGTTTCAAAATTGCACATCTATGTTGCATACATTTCTCACCTAGTTTGGGTATCACACCTTAACCGCTACGGAAAGCCATATATACACTTTGTGCGCTCAACCATTAAAACACAATAAGGGCTTTTATACAATTGCGTCAAGTTAATCGTCTTTAATGGTCCAAGCTTTTAAAAAAAAACCGCGTTTTGCTTTAAAAACGCAATTTTAAATTACGGGCCGACGTTACGGATACATTACGGGTAACTGGCTATTTAAGCTAAACTCGCGTTTAGCACACAAGTTTTCGGAATACTGGCCTCCTTTGTGACGGTGTCTGGGCGTTGTTTCCCGTTCTGTACAATTTTAAGTTGGTAAATTTAATCTAAAATGGGTTTTAGTATAGAAGTAAAAGTGTAAACAAAGCTTCGTCAAATAGACCCGTATTCCAAAAAGGTGTTAAGTGCAGATTTTAGCTAAGCGAACGTTTAATGGGAGATAAACATATCGCTTAAGTAACGTAATTCCAGAAAAGGCGCTTTTAAAGTTAAACGGCAATTTTAACTCCGCCCAAATGCATCGAAATTTAAACTAGGTACGGGGCTAGTTAAAAATGTTTCGTTGTGTGTTTCCTCAAGGCACGGACAATGTACTGTTCAATTGACAACCAGCTATGGTGCATATCATTCTCACCTAGTTGGTGTAGTACCATAAATGCTACGAAAGACATCAGACACTTTGTTGCTAAAAAACCATTAAAACAACGAATAGGGTCTTTTATACCAGTTAGGTCAAAGTTACGTCTTTAAATTTGGTTCAAAAAATTTTAAACGGTTTGCCTTAACGCAAGTTTAAATTACGGGCGAGTTGTTAGATAAAAACAACAAAACCTTAGAGTTGAAGCTAAACTAAGTTTCTGCGAATACGGGCCCTCTAGTTGACGTGTCTGGAGTGTTGTTTTCCCAAGATTCTGTAAAAGCGTTAATGTTGGGAAAAAATGGGATTCTAATAATGTGGGATTTTTAGTAGATATAGAAAGGATGTGTGTATAAACCAAAGCATTTCGTCAATGAGACCCGTATTCCAGAAAAGATTTCAGCGTGATTTTAAGCTATAGCGAACGTTTATATGTGAGATAAACATATCGCTTAAGTAAACGCAAATTACAGTAAGGGTTTCAAATGTTAAAACGCAATTTTAACTCCGCCAAAATGCATCGAAATTTAAACTAGGTACGGGGATAGTTTAAGAAGTGTGTTAGTGTGTGATTTCGTCAAGTGCACGATTCATTGCACTGTCGAGTTGACAACAGCAAAGGTGCAGATCATCTCGGCAGTGGTGTAGCCACCTTAAACACTTTGTCGCGTTCAACCATTAAAACACATAGGGCCTTTTTATACACTCAAGTTGGGGCTCTTTAAAAACGACGAGGTTACTCGCGTTTAAAGTTCTGTTTAAGTAGCAAATGGTTAAAAATATTTAAACGCGTTTTGCTGAGGCACCCAAATATTGTGTCGATAGTAATTATAGATTTCTTACCTATATTTGGCTACAGAAATGTCTTGAAAGAGGCAGAACAAAAAGGGATTCTGATTTGATTATATTTCAATAACAAACATAGGCGAATTTCGTATTTGCTCCATACGAAATTAGGGCATTTCATAATTTTTTACACAAAGAAACATGTTTAAGCTAATCCCCTGAGATGGGGACATTTTTGTGAAAATCTTACATCAGGGCAAAATCAGTACTTTCGTTTTTTGGGGGAGACACCTGATATGTGAACTCTCTATTAAACTGTTTAAGCTAAATCGCAAACGTTTAGCTAAAAGTTTTGGAATAGGGCCAATATGTTTAAAACTACGAATAAAAAATATATTTTGTGTATAAAACGACTTTAATCTTAAATTTTCAAAACAAAACAAAAACGGGACAATTTGAATTTTCAAATTTTAAACCCAGACCCCAAGGTGAAATATTTTTGTCCTAGGTGAAAATTCGGCAAACATAACAGACATGTCAGGGTAAAATACTAAATTTTTCAGAATCATGCAAGGGGGAGGACTACTTTTTTATATGTTGAGAATCCGGTGTGAAAGCTAGAAATAGTCCGCCGGAAGCCACAGTCCCGGCTCCATAGACGATAAAGGAATAACGCGTGAAACTAATGGTTGCGTGAGAAGTCAACTGAAATGAGTGCGCTATTCGTTAACGTTATAGCCGGACTATGAGTACGGCGGACTATAATAATTACTTCTACACCTTTAGTCAGCCGGAAACACTATAGCAGAGTCCATCGCACAGGTTTTGGGGGTTCAGAAGGTACTTGATGTTTCATTTCACTAGTTTCCAGATGCGGGCTCAGCCAAACCCACGTTCTATACTCGAGGTGATTGGGTTTATTAGTAATAATCGCCCTTGCGATTTTTAAAGCTCATTATCTTGACGGGAATACGAACAGGTGTGGCGGATTTATAGGTCCTCCAGTAACCACAGTCGAATACAACGTCGAAGAATGGGCACTCGATTCAGTTGACTCTTCACGCAAACAAGTTTCACGCTTTACGTGTAGTCTAAGGAGCCCGGAATATGGTTCCTGCCGGACCTTATCTCATTTTACACCGGGCCTCCGCACGTAAATGTCAGGCAACCATCCGTCTATCATCTGTG
This sequence comes from Ophioderma brevispina, assembly GCA_023653785.1. NCBI lineage: Eukaryota > Metazoa > Echinodermata > Ophiuroidea > Amphilepidida > Ophiodermatidae > Ophioderma > Ophioderma brevispina. Next base: position 81,922 of record JAMKCH010081392.1, read on the forward strand.
CTTCGAGACGTAATGACAATTGAGAGATAGATAGTCATCTATAGGTCTATTCAAATTCCACTTACACATATTAGAAAATAATTTTGAATTGAAGGAAAATTTTATTTTGATATGGTAACTGCATTATAGTTGCATTGTTAACATTTTGGAAAAGGTGGCAAACAAACGACTTGACTTGACTACGGAAATGTCAATTTTGGACAATGTTCAGCATCAGCTCTACCCTTTTATGCTCTATGGATCAGAATGTTTTGCAGTTTCAAACACAATGAATAAAAAGACTGGAAGATGTAGCAATGTGGTTTCTACGCGGGATCCTGAAAATATCACGGACTGATCATATTTCCAAGAAGATACTCCAGCTCACCAACTCCATAATCCATCGATAGCTGATTTACGAGTAACATTTTTTTTTCGAATATTTTTTTTTATAATTGTCAGACTTTTAAATACACTTCTCTTCCATACCAACAAAAATAAATAAATAATAACAGCGTCCTTACCATTTTTGAGTTAATTAGTGAGAGACTCGAGGACACCCCCACCGTTATTTTGTGGGAGAGCGTGGCTAGTGTGGCCTAGTGGTTCGAATCCCGGTGGGGACACTTGCTGGGATTTATCCGGGTACTCAATTCTGGATTTGATCTGTATATCGATTAAAAACAGAATACCGCCCCATGGTTCGCCGTGGAATTGGTCAAATGAATCATGAAAGCATCCCGTCCTTCGGAGGGGACGTTAAGCCGTCGGCCCCGTGTACAGAGAAAATAAGGTATAGTTTAGACTATCTGCATTGTGTAATTACCAGGTTACTGCAGGATGGGGTTAATGTTGGGTGTAACTTAGTAACTATGCATCGTACATTGTCCAAACTATACCTTAATTGTGATATCATTACAAACAATATGAGACCACTTCCACCGAAATTGAAGCATTTTTTAAATTTTTGACCCATGTAGAAACTAAATTAGGTATGCATTTCAACAAAATTGATTCACTTTTCAATTTTGACCCCTGTATAATATTTTGCTACCCCCTATCTCGCTTACGCTACCCCTTCAGGCAATGGCAAATTATTTCAGTGCTTTAACTTCTCCTCATTCCAGGTCACGAGAAGGGCTTACTAAATTAGAGGGAAGTAACGCACGAAATAACGAGTACTCACATAATATGATCCTGCATAACTGCCGACAAACATGATAAGAAAACCAGACGAACTTGGCCCAGACCAATTCATTCTGGAGAGTTTGAGACAAACTTGATGTTACCCTTTCTCCTATCTATACCTATGTGGAAATGCAAAGACACGAAAAGGAAATGTTGGCAATAATGGCAAGGATCTCTGTTGTTTGGTTGGTTTGTTTTGTTCCAATTTAAATTTAAACTCGTTATTTCATCAACAATAAACAATGAGTGATACAATAATATAATAAAGAAGAGTGTACATGTGCTAGCCTGACCATCACAAAAGCGCAACCCTGCATCCCTTATTTTGATTTCCTTATCTTGTTCTGTATTCCTTGTGCTTGTTTTATAAACAAAGGAAAAGACAGAACAATTATGACAAATTTTACTGATATTATAGACCTAGCTTTTAGTCATGCCCTATACATACAGCACACGAGACGAAATTGCTTTGTACATTCAGATCATGGGCCATGGATACAATAAAGTTAATTTTATTGATCAAATGTTGAATATAACTGACCAAAGACGAAATTTCTTTAAAAACAGCACATTTCAGTTTTCTTGGGACGAATAACAAAATTGGGACCCTCCTGATTTACCCGGAAATAGTATCAATTTTGGTATCAGATGAAAGGCCGTATTTTTCTCATTGTCGTCCTGAAATTTGAGCCCTCAATCCATTTCATTCCCAAGATATAAACAAAAAACCGCCATTTTAATGGTTAACCATCAATATTAGTACAGTATTGAATAGGGCTTTGCAATGTACATTATTGCTTCTACTATCAAAACCGCAAGTCTGTTTCCCACGGTACTTGATGGGGCGTATGTGCAAGTGTCAGGCTCTCATATCAAGTATAGTAGAGAACGCAATAGCCAAAAATCGGAACAAGCACCTTTAACGAGATATAGAATGTATTGAAAAAATGTTTTAAAATAACTGGGAAAACCCATATCTAAAAAATAATACATAAGTAAAAAAGATTAAACACGCCCAAACAACGAAGCATTATTTTTAGTTTTTATTTATTTTTTTGCCACACTTATCCCTGGCACTATAAATACTTAGGGGCAGTGGTTAGGATTATAGGTTTTTAACAAACGTTATAATAATAATAGTAATAAACGATGCTTAATATAGCGCATATATCCAAACTTGATCACAGCGCTTTACAAAAAACAAGTAAACATAAACAGCAGGATGAGAAAACAATGCATACATCAAAATAACATCAGTACAAGTATGTTTTTAAGTTACACTTAAAGCTACTAACACTAGAGGAGACTCTGATATGATGTGGGATGTCATTCCACAGTTTAGGGCCAAATACACTGAAAGGCCATCGCAACATTGCCCTTTTGGGTCTGGGACACAAAACGGACAGTATCAGAAGACGAGCGCAGACCCTCTCTGGGGGATGTAAATCTTCAAATAGTTAGAGAAGTATATGGTGACAGATCATTCAGTCCCGTGGCGTAGCCAGCTTTTTTTTCAGGGGGACAAGGGGGCAATATATTTTCAGGGAGCAAGCATATATTATAAATTTGTTAGTATTTAGGATATGGCCTATGTAAATCAACTTATTTTTCAGGAGGACAGAGGGGGCCAGATTCCCCACAGGGGGCAGCTCCCAGCCCCCCCCCCCGAACTGGCCACTGCATTCAGTGCTTGTAGATATACAAAATGCTTAGAAAATGAGCCGCTTGTTTACAGGAAAACCAGTGGAGTGTTTTTCAAAATCAGAAGATGGGTGACGACGAGGGACCTGGAATACAGCGGGCCGCCTCTGTTCTGTAAACCGCTAAGACGAGCAATATCACAGACTTGCCGCCAAGATAGAAGGGCGATAGCATAGTCAAGGTATTGATAGACAAGTGCTCGAATTGCATTGCTGCAAAGTATCTCTGTCAAATAGAAGGGCGGATAGGGATAGTCCAGATAGAGAAGTTTAATGACTGACATAAACAGTTATGTGGGATGACATGGACATAGCTGGACCAAATGTAACACCAAGGTTTTTGATCGTAGTTGATGGAGGTATCTCGGTGTTGGAGGATACTGTTGGTTTAGATCAAACGATGGCATGTTGTGGGAGAAGCAGCTATACAAAAAAAACTCAGTTTTAGAGTGATGAGTTTTAGCATGTCGTGTCATCCAGCGACTGTATTTCATCACACATGCAGCTAGTCGAACAAAGCCAAAGCGGTTAACCTGGAATATTGGGGTCAAAATATAGTACAACTGAATATCATCCGCATAAAGATGATATTGATATTGTGATTGCGAATTATAGGGCAATAGAGCTGGGGCGAACATTGTGAATAATTAGGGCCGAATATTCGATCCTTGAGGTACACCATAATCAAGGAGTAGTCATCCGTAATTTGGCAAAAATGCCTTGACATGAAAAAGTCGACCGATCATAATATGATTGACCCAAGTAAGGGCTCTGCCTTTGATACCAAAGTAATGTTCCAACCGTGGAAAAGGAATATATGATCAATGGTATCAAGGCAGCCGATAGGTCAGCATGACAAGAAGACAGTGATTGTTGTCAAGTGCGAGATCGATGTCATTTTAACCTGCAATAATGCGGGACTCGGTAATATGTTTGTTTTTATATGCAGAATGATATATTTCATTAGGACTATCTTTCATCCAAAGTACTTACTAACTGCGTAATCGATGCTTCTCGATTCACCTTGCCTATGAAATTGATGTTTGACAAGGTCTGTAATTTTGGAGATCGTTCCAGTCAAGAGTAACTTTTTAATGATAGGAGTGACAGTGCCTGGTTGAGAAGGTTGTGGAAAATGCCCACTTGCCGAGAATTGTTGACAATACGAGGTAATATAAGGAGCAATGAAATCAATGCTCGTTACGACACATGTCGGAATAATGTCAAAGGAGCAAGATTTGTTTGTGCAAGACATAATAACATCAATTGACTTAAGATTCACAAAGTCATTGAAAGACAAACCCATTCTCAACATTCTCAACAAAAAAAAAAAAAAACAAAAAAAAAAAAAAAAAAAAAAAAAAAAAAAAAAAAAAAAAAAAAAAAAAAAAAAAAAAAAAAAAAAAAAAAATTAGCGTAAAAGTCTGGGTCAGAACATGGGGTGAATTATTGGCAGTTACTTTCAATGTTGGCCCTTATTTCTGCAATTATTCGTAAAGAATTGTGCGAACGGTGCACAACCCCCCCATTAGGCTTGTCAGAGGATGGTAAAACTTACAATTACTGTTAAGTAGGACACCCAAGGTTTTGAAGGTCCTTAAACATTAGCATTGTAAACCACCATTTAAAAGATTCTTTGCCTTTTGAATCAGAAGATACTTGCTATGTTGAAGTGTATAAGCATCTCTGTTTACACTAGTACGATCTTTTCTCCATTTCCTACTCCAATATAAGGTGTTTAAGTTTTCATCCCTTATCTCTCGTTATACCATTTTGAATGAGGGCGAATAATGCGAGATCTAGTAGACCTGAGGAGCATGGATATCAAGTACAGTTTTAGAAACGAAAAGTGATGCATTGTCAACAGAATATTATTTACATCTGTTGTAGGTGCAATGGAAGCTACATCCAGTCATATCTCAACACATTTAATAGAATCTAAATTACGATAGTCACGCATGATACATGAAGCATTCAAAGGTGGTGGTTTGCGTTGGTGTAGAGCACTTACCATAATGGTCTGACCCATGGCGAGACCGGAGTCGCATAGTCTAACAAAATCATAATAATGGGGTCTATAAGGGACATAACACAGTGTAGCAGTTTGCATGTTATTCTAGTTCTGAAAGATGCGAGAGTTGTGTTAAAGCGAATAACATCCGATTTATCGGTTCATCCAGGCTGGAAATTAGATCACCCAGGGTACGAGCTTACCCGGCTAGAAGGAGATTATTGCAAGAAGTCCTCACTCCTCATGAAAAGATAAGTGAAACCGTTTATTTAGATGGTGGTGGACGATAGATAACAATGTAGTGAACACTGGTTTGGATCCAGGAAAATAGCATCGTCAAAATTAACAGTTGTTGTTAATAGAGGGTAAAAATTCAGTCCGCTGGGGTTTTAAAAAGATGTCGATTCCACCATGGTGTTGGTGCCCCTTGCAATATTGAGGAACGTATATCCATCAGGTTTTAATTCCCCGATCACACAGGATCATCTGAGGCAAGCCAGGTTTCCATAGGGAAAACAATATCAAATCATTCAGAGTCTAAAGTAAGCATTGAGTGTAGCAGTTTTATACGAAGGATCTTGGCTTCAAAGTAGTAGACAATGGGGGTCTCTGATTATATGAGGGAACACCAAATTATGGCGATGAGAGGTAGCATTTCTTCGGTCATGTACTGATTTGGTTACAGATCTAATAGTGGTGATGTGCATCAAGTTATTTTCATCAGAGTATTCAGTTGTAGATGTCATTATTCTGGGGTGATGTTTTCCTCTCCTACCCCTCCTTGTTGGGGGTTTAGCACGCAGACCAAGAGAGTTATTGTGGGACAACCCTCGCATGACAGTTTAACATCCATTGGAACTCTGTGTTCCAGTAGTTTGACTGTGATGGTCGTAGGTCTAGGTGCATTGTAGAATTCATTGCACATACTGACAAGTTGAATAGACGATTATCCCCTTGAGCTCAATAGGAGTGGTTAACACCAAATCAATGTGCAAATCCTCTTTAGAGATTGCACTATACCTATACTGTGGTACTGATCAAACAGTGTTTGACGTGGGTTTCCCACTCAATGAAGGAACATAAATGGTAGAAAAAAATCCACCAATATGATGCAGAAAACACTCAAATTCCTCCACTTGTCCAGGAGTTTCCCTGTGTATTGGTTAACATCCAGTAACAAGCTAAAGTGTGTAATAGTCCGCAACTCCCAAATATGAGATTTTACTGAGAGCTGTTTCAGGTGTGTTGCAAAGCCAGCGCACAACCTATATAAAACAATATCAGACGGTTATTGGACCGTCTTGACACTACATGTTCAGAAAAACAAATACAGGAAAAAAATAATTCCAGAACAAAAAAATAAAACAACAAATAAACAATAAAAATTCAAATTAAAAAACAATCCATAAAAAAAAATTACCAAATTCAAAATAAAAACAAATAATAAATATGAAAAAATGATTCCTGAAAAAAAACATCGGAAAAAACTTCCAATAAGATAAAAATCGAAATTAAAACGATATCAGGCGGTATGTCGTATCTGGGTGCCGATGGAGAGATTCCTTTAGGTTACCAGGGTATGGCAATCTCCATAAAGTCCATATGACTTACTTGCCGCACGGTTGCGCATTTCATGCAACGCGGTTGCGACCATTTCGGCACCGCGTTTTGCAAGAAAGTAGCAACGCAGATTGCGGATCGGCCAATTAAAAGGACGAATTTCTGTGACGTAGTTCAAAAATTAGAACCCACAAACGCGTTGCAAAGTATCCTAGCAACGCTTTTATGGAAACTCACAACGCGTTGCAAGCCTTCACACGCGTTGCGACCTTCACAACGCGTTGCGCCTTCACAACGCTTTTCGTAGGTTCAAAGCCATAAGGGCCATAACGTATGCCGCATCGCGTTGCGACTTTCGCACGCGTTGCGTTTTCGTCTAAGTTCACCATCGTCACTTTCTGGTGATTAGCTAATTACTTTCAACACTTCATGATCCACAAACGCGTTGGCGGCAATACTTTATGACCCTTCTTGCCTTCACACACGCGTGCAAGCATTCACAAAGCTTTTGGCGAGATTCACACCACGTTGTAAACTTCACAACGCTTGTGAATGCAATAAGGGTTCATAACTATTGCCGCACCGTTTGTGAAGGCTTGCAACGCGTTGCGAGGTCGCAACGCGTGGGAGATTTATATTTTGAAATAGTCCACAGAAAGTTCATGATTTTGATTTGCCAACACCGCAACGCGTTGCCGAACTTCGCAACCGTTGCCGAAAATGTCGCACGCGTTTGTGACTTTTCTCACAACGCGTTGCTGCAATACGTTATGACCCTTATGGCTGTGGACCTTATAGCAACGCGTTGTGAAGCTTGCAACGCGTTGTGAAGCTCGCAACGCGTTGTGAAGGTGTGAAACGCGTTGACAAAGGACTAGCCAACGCGTGTGGGTCTCTTTTTTGAAAGAACTCAAGAAATTCATGATTTTGATGGCCGACGTCGACGCGTTGACGAAATGTCGCAACGCGTTGCTACTTTCTGAAAACGCGTTGCCGCAATACGTTATGGCCGTATAGCTGCATAACAGGGGAGCGGTGTGCCATGGGTTTTGTAAGGTGTTTGGGTCATAGCCGGCAGCATGCAGACTTGCCATCGGTATTTCATGATGAATGATAAGTACACATTAAATTGTTTTGGCAACCGGGCTTTTCAAATCTGAAATCATAGCATGCAATGTACTAAATAACAGTTTCTGTCTGGTGTCGGGCAGGGGATAAGGACACGATATGCTTGATTGGCATTGGGCATTTCCATGCTAAGAAAAATCAGGGGGTAGGACATGCCAACCTAACAGCCAACAGCAAATTCCACAAAACGGCATCAACTTCCGGGCGCTAGCCTGTTTCAAAGACCTAACGTAGGCGGGCGACTCTTACGCATATCGAAAGGTTACACAACAGACTTGACTAAAGACAAGGCTGGTCACGAATATTTAAAAACTATATGACGTTATTGGAAATACCCTATTTTGCATTGGGGTTAATCACTAACCCCGACGGAGTTTGAAGTCAATATTTTTTCGTAATTTCTCATGATATTACTAAGATCTTTGAACAAAGGTTTAAGAGATGATGTTTTTATATAAAATCCATGGAGTAACCATGTTGTTTATATGCGTCCAATGATGCTAGACCGACTTTATTGCACAAATAGAAATATTTTGAACAATTTTGCCAATCCTCACTGTATAATTTGAGGTGATTTTAATCTGTTCAAGATCCAGATCTAGACACCTTCAATTATTAATAATCCTCGAGCTAGAGCGAAAGTACTCGAAATAAGGAGATGTGGACTTGATGATCCTGAAGAATTTTAAAGGGATTAGCAAGCGATATTGCGAGGAGAATCGAAAAATGTTGGAAATGCAATTTTTTAACTTATAAATCCGGGATAATTGTGGACAATTCCGTATAATTGCTGTAATGTAGAAAAAAACAGAAACAAATAGTGAAAAAATGAAATATTTGAGGAAATGTGTCAATACCCTCGTCCTGCAAATAGACATACCGCAATGGCATCTAAAATCTACACTAAATAGCTGACTGAGTTTACAACAGCACAGAATAAACAAAGATCCGATAAATATTTGTGTTTGAGGTCAAACTGTAGTGATAATGGTGAACAATATCGCACTTAAAAATCTGGGATATTCCACGGGAAAGGCTTTTTGATCTCAAGTCGGAATTTTGATACTGCACGTATAGAAATTTAACGAATCAGTAAAAAGGCACTGCCATGTCTTTAATTACGGGATTTCAAGCCAACCACTTGCAGGTTATGTTCGCATTATCCATGCCAGTAACAAAAACACCAAAAATATGAATTTTGAGATTTTTCGATGGTTTGGATTAGCAAATCGCTGCTAATCACTTTACATCCAAATGTGAGACGTTTCACATGGCGAAATGCAACCCAATTAAACAAGCAAGACTAGATTTCTTTCTGGTTTCCTCTGAAATGATAACTTAATCGATCATCCTGATATAATGCCAGGTTATAGAACGGACCACTCAATCATAACAATAAGATGCAAAATGTCATTAAAGCATGGCAGAGGCGTCTGAGAAAGTTTAATAATTCCTATTAGAAGATGAGGCCTACATTAACACAATCAAAAAAGCGCTAAATAAATGGTGGAAGAATTATATTTGGCCGCTCCTATCATGTAGATGCAATCGAAAGAACTTCTCCTCATGAATTAACATTTACGATTGATGATCAGTTATTTTTCGAGGCCTTATTACTGGAGATACGATGTACGACCATTGCATTTTCTTCTAAACGCAAGAAAGATTTAGATAGGACGGAAGAGAAGTGATAAAAATAGAGAGTTGGAAAAAGAAAACTGAGAATTGTCAAGATATAGAAGTAAGAAGGTCGGACCTCCACTTAAAAAGCTTAAACGAGGCTAACACTGAATTAGAAAATCTTAGAAAGGGAAACTGAAGGACCTTTACTTAGATCAAAAGCAACAATGGATAGAAACATGGTGAAAAACCACTAAATATTTCTTAATCTGGAAAACGAAATTATGTGAACAACAAATGACAGAATAGAAGACTGATGGCATAAGTTAACGTTAGCCTTTTATCCAGCTTTATTATTATTCAATTTGGTGAGTCCGCCCCTCCCTGGACCGCTCAAAGTTCAGTCGTAATCAAAGCATTTTCGCAAATATTTCCTCTTCTTTGTTACTCATTGATTTTCGGAATTTCTTCCGAACTAGAGCGATCGTGATTGGTCAATGATGAGTCATCGTTCGCTTAAAATAGTTCTAGAATCGAGTTATGGAACTTATGATCAATAACCATTCCAAGTATTGGTTTGTTTTTTTTTGTAACCGATTCAAAAACAAAAGCGAATAGGCCTACAGCCAGGATTCATGTACAAAGCTATTTATAGCTGGGAATATGTAAAATGGCAAACACTGTTGCTGCTGAACAACGGACCGGTGAAAATATTGGTGGAATTATTGTCACTATAGGAATACTATGCCAGGGGATCATGCCGGGTCTAGGATATTCAGCTAGCCCATACGTTACTGTTGCTGAGTATTGAGCACGGCTACGTGTACTGAGTGATACGTTTACTACAATGTGAAATACGGTCATCGTAGTGAACAATGTTGCATTGTAGGCCCTAGTACACGTAGTTTCATTGATCCTTCAGCCAGGCCATGGTTCGGCCGAAAGTTAGCCTAATGTGCAGTATGTTGGAGGTGCCTTGTCAAAATCATAATGCTATGCCCAGGTTCCCGAGGTAAGTTCTTGTCAAGACTAGGAGGTGCGTGTCCCCTAATTCTCGGCCTTGGGAATTTGTTGAAATGTGACTCGGAACTTCATTTATCATCTGGCTGGAATTTTGGGATTTTCACCCACACGTCACATTTGCGTTCCATGATGATACGCGGGTCAGGATTATCATTTTAATTTTTTAAATGTTCAAAATCACTTGCATGCTCGTGGTGGCAAATTGATGGTCATGCATACGAATATTGATAAAATGACTAACGTATGCCCCAGTCTATTCTCATATTCAGTGTGTTTGTGCAAGGGAGGTGGGAATAACTTTTAAGGGGACTTTTATTTCGCAGAAGTGGGCTTACAACTAGCCCACAAGCATCTCATACCGTATCAGAATCACTCCCGGGGAGTTATCACTCGCTGGCCACTCGGCACTCAAGAACTTCGTCGAGTGATTTTGTTTGAATCGTATGCTAATTAGCCGTGCAACAAAATGTCGATATGGTAATTTTGACGGGCGGACGTCATCGCTATTGACAAGTATCTGAAAACGTTGTCATCGATGAAATTGGGAGGTGCTTACGTGACGAGATATTTGATGGACCACATTATGCATGCACAGGGAAATACCAATTTGAGCAAAGACGCCTCGCTCCGGTCGGCCTCACGCCTTCGGCCGCTTCGAGGTTGGTGGATAAAAAATGCGAGGCGTCTTTGACAAGACTAAGTTAACGTCTCAAAGCGAAATTATGAAGGAGGGTAAAATTGTTCTATAACACCTGTATAAGGATAAATTTCATGAGATGGTGTATTAATATAAGAGAGGATTTCCTGTTCGGAAACTCGCAGCACAAGGGCACAAGCACTTGAGGGTAAAATTAGGTATGAAGAACTAACCAAGCTGTTAAAAATAAAAACTAATAAATCCCCTGGACCTGACGGTTTCACAGTAGAGTTTTACAAAACGTTTTGGACAGATAAGAAATCCCAGTTTCTTCTAAGTTCAATTAATACTGGTTTTGATAAAGCACTTTGTTCTCCAACTCAAAAACAAGGTCATATTAACATCTTACAAAAGGAAATAAACCACGCTAATTATTGGTATCTGGAGACCGATCTATCTTCTAAATGTTTTCGTAATAGGTTGATTCGGCATCTGTATAGCTAATCGGATTAAAAACGGCTTGCCTATCGTGATCCATGAAGACCAAACATGCGTTGTACCGAATAGATTCCTGGGGAAAATATTCGTTTACGACATTAATGAATTACACGAGATGAATGATATTCCTGGGAGTTAGTATAGGTTTTCCAGTTAATTTCGCAATTGTTTATTGATTTAATAAACAACAATTGGGAATTCGTCCTAAAAATGAGAATCGCGAGAAACGCAAAACCAATTTAAGGGTTTTGATAACTGATAGTATTTGCTGATCTTGTATTTCATCTTTGGTCATTGATTTTCGTCCAATTGCTCGCTCGAATTGTCCGGCATATAAGACCGGCGTATGAAAAGAGCCAATTCGTCATTTTTCATTGATTATTCATCATCGCTCTTTCAATTAGTGTCACGTGTGTGTCGGCCTATGCTTAACATTAATATGGTTCTTTTGGGATGGTTCTTGAAATGTTTTTCCTCCAATTGGATCTTCAAAACGTGCTAATTTTTGCCTTCTAAACTTTTTTAGTCTTTTCGCCTGAAAAAATTACGCAAATAGTGCATTTGACAATTGGTTAAATACGGGAAATATATAACACATTGTCAATTCGGATAAAAAAAGAATCTTGAATCTTGAAAAAAATAGTATCTTTGTTTGACTTTTTTGAACCTTTTTGATTTTTATCATTTGGTATTTTGGCTTAACCCGTTAATCAATGGCAGAATTCTACCCTTTTATGACCACCCACATAGAGAGAAGTTTATTTCATATAGCTAGTGCACCACACTGAGCCTTTCTCGTAGACGAACTCTCTTTATTCTAGAGGTTAAAGTTGACACAAAAAAAGTTGTCAAATTGACAGGAAAATTAGTTCGCCGGGGAGGTGGAAACCACAATTATTATGTCAACAACGAAACGGAAAAAAATGTGTCAAATAAATGACACAGAAAAGTTTTTAGAAATCACTCAAAATCCGAATCAAATAAAAAAAATTGTGTTAAAAAAAAGAATCGGAATAAACAACCATCGTGTCAACTGAATAATTTCCGTATCAAATTGAATGAATTTTATGTCAAATTTTTTTCCACTTTTTGCGGTTTCAAAATCAATCGTCGAAATTTGACACCAAAAGAAAATCTACACAATGCAAATTTGGGAAGTGTGTATCAATTTTTTTTATGCAGACCTAGTGAATGCAAAACAGTGAAAAATGGAACCCAGGTATATGTAATTGTGTTGCATAACAACATTAGAATGCAGCTGCATTGCTTTGCACTAAACAAGTGCCATACGTTTTTCCTCAACATATGATCCGTGGTGTTTGCGAGCTTAAATCACATGATCAATTATACGTCGGTGCCAATCACGATCCAGATTTGCGATTAACAGTGTACCACCTATCACATCGCTTGCGTTTTTGATTGATCGGAAAGTTGTTTTAAATATTCTGATTATTTCCGATTCGGTAAAGAGTTTCACACCTTTTCCCCCTCATAACGACCAATAAATTGGCCACTCTAACACAAACAATTGTCAAAATTCAACGACACGGGAAATTTGACAAATTTCAATTAAGAGTGAAGGCTGCTTTTTACATGCACTATTAATTGGATATATATCCTATAAGGTGAGAACCAATCATGAAATAAACACTTTATTTCATTTAATGATTACCCGGAGAATATGAAAGACAAGATTGTTAAAATCAACTACAAAGGACTAAATTGCTTTTTCTATTCAGTAGTCATCGCCACGCGGGACGAATTTGTCAACGGATTTGACGAATATCAACGACACACAGTTGAAATACAATGAAACAAATATGAACATCAGTTACTGAAAGGTTAAATCGGTTCTGTGTTTCTCGCGATTCACATTTTTAGGACGAAATCCAATTGTCTGTTTTATTAAAATCCATTACACAAGTGCGAAATTAACTGGAAAAACCTATATTAATTGATTTCGAAAAAGCTTTCGATACTGTAAGCCATCAATTTATTTTGAAAACACTTAAGTTTTTCAATTTTGGAAAAGATATAATAAAGTGGTTTTGTACCTTTTATAATAATATTACATCCTCAGTGATCGTAAATGGAAATATATCTGAAGCTTATAATATCTCCTCGGGTTGCAGACAGGGCGGTCCTCTTTCACCTTATATTTTTGTTCTGTGTGTGGAAATTCTGGCTTCAATGATTAGATGTAATGATTCCATTAAGGCATTTCAGTAGGTGACATAGATTTTAAGCTCTCACAATATGCTGATGACACTACGGTTATTCTTGTTTGAACACAAAAATCTTTGTAAAATACGATTAAGATAATTAATCAATTTTATGCTATGTCCGGTCTAAAGATCAACGTCAAAAAGACCACTGCTGTCTGGATAGGATAAATAAACACATAAAGAAACCAATATGTGAACATTTGAAATTGAATTGGAACTTCGATGGTGTCTTCAGCATGTTGGGTGTCACCTTTTGTTCAAACCAATCAGATATGCTAGATATCAATTACGATAAGGCTCTAAACTCAATGCGAAGTATAATGGCAACATGGTCGAGGAGGAATATAACCGTTCTTTGACGTGTTAGTGTAGTGAAGGCCCTTGTGTTAGCAAAACTTAGTTATATTGGCCAGATGTTGCCAAGTCCCAGCCCTGAATAATGAAAACGCTTAATGATGAAATCTTTAAATTTATTTGGCAAGGCAAACCAGATAAAGTCAAGCGTGTGCAAATGACACAAAATTATACAAACGGAGGTGTAAAAATGCCAAATGTTGAATTACACTTAAAAGCTTTAAAGACAAATTGGATAAGACGTGTCGTTGAGGGGAACCAAAAATGGAAACGTTTGTTTTATCTATCGACAGATATGGCTCAGAACGAAATCTTTTTTGGAGGGTTGTATAGATTCAAAAAAATGAAAAAACAAATTCAAAATGATTTCTGGTTTATAGACCGTATTCAATAGCCAGCCATGTTGGTGGACAAGATGGACATATTCCATTTTCATCTGTCAATGATCTCTGTGCAATCGCTAAACATAGATCGATTGACAGGTGAATGTATTGTAGTCCTGGAATGTATGCATCTTGTCCACCAACATGGCTGGTGACTGACGTCATATTGAATACGGTCTATACTACAAACATTGGATCTCAAATGGCGTTTTATTTGTTAACGTTCTACTAGATGAAAATGGATGTTTCATGATAATTTTATCAGCACATTTAATGTTAAAACAAATTTTCTCGAATATACCGGTTTGCTAAGAGCTATACAGAAAACATGGAATATGTCAGGTAAAATAATCAAACTCCTAAACCCTCTGATACCAAGGAATGCAGAATTTTTATTAAGCAACAAACAAGGCTGTAGAGTTTATTATGATATCTTGATGAAATATAATTCACAGACATTTCAAAGGAATTCAGATAAATGGCAAAATGATAAAAGTTTACAAATGACGTTAAGTTGAGGTGGTTTCAATATAGGATAATACACAGGATATTGGCCACTAACAGTTTGTTGCTGAAAATGAAAATTAGACAAGATGACCTTTGCTCCTTCTGTAAAGAGGAAAGTGAAACTTTGATACATCTCTTTGTTGGGTGTCATGCTTCCTCAACATTCTGGAAACAAATAATAGAGTGGATCGATGGGAGTACACCTGCCAGTATTAATTTTGATGTTACACCTCTTTCAATAATATTTGGTCTTAATAGAGCGCCAGTACAAAGCTTAAAGGTCCATGGCCCGATCGCTAATAGCCTCGTCCCCAGAAGCTCCAATTTTACCGGAAGTGGTCACTATTTTGGTATCAGAAGAAAGCTGCTATTTTTCTCATTTACTCTGTGAAATCTTAATGCCAAAGGATGTTTGGTTTGGAAGTTATGAGCGAAAATGTGCCCCATTTTGGTCGACCAATATTAATTTTACACAGTACTCTATGGGGCTTACAAAATCACGTTTTTAGCTCTCGCATCAAAACGGGTTGAAATATCGGCGCGAAACTTTAGAGATGGGGTTTTGGAGTGAAGGCCAATCTATTAAGATGATAACTTCATATCCTTAAATCGGGCCATCCTCCTTTAATGTTAGTGTTGGGAAAGCTTCATATATATAAATCAAGAGTTGCTGGAAAAAAACCCAAGCTTTCGGGAATTTAAAAAAGAAGCAAAATATTACCATAACACCAGAAAATATATCGCAACAAACAATATGAAATTAAACGGCTTTCAAAAGAAATGGAGAGGATGGTCAAACATTTTCTTGTAACAACTATTTTATGTTATCTAATTTGTCACGTATCCTCTATACAATGCATTATGTTTCTTATTAGAGCTTATGTACATTTATTATGGTGTGAATTTGTTTATAAAATGTTTGCTTGGTTATGTATGTATGTTGTGTTGTATTTACTATAATAAAAAATGTGAGAAAAAAAAGATGATTTTTTAATGTCAATGGGACCGAGACTGCCATATAAATTCACGTAGCAGTTCCCCATATTACCGTTTGGAAATCCCCAATGCCCAAATCGAGCAGATCGTGTAATACCCCCCCCCCCCCTCGGGATTTTTTTTTTTTTTTTTTTTTTTGAGAAAAATGATGCTCCGTGGACAAGTCTGTTTTGCTGACATATTGTTCCGTGGACCATATCTTGAGAACCACTCAACCAAAATGAACAATTTTTTTCAGGCAAGATGCTCAATTACCAATTCTTTATGATAAAATAAAATCCACAGATATCATTTTTTTCCCTGGACCCATGGGAGCTATGAATAATACCCTTGGGAAAATCGATAGGTGCTTTATGCATAATTACATTGATAATCTTTATTTTTCATAATTATTTTTATTATTTTTTTACCTTCTTCACGGAAGTCCTGGCCTCTTTTTTATGACGATTTTTGTGTAAAGCTGAGTCGCCTCTATCGATGTATATGAGTAGCGAACCTACAATCTTACAAATGCCAGGGTTTATTTGAATTTACCGCTGGCAATTGTATGAGATCGTAAGTTCACCACACAGCTCAAATTACATAGGAAATGCCTATTAGTCAGGCCGCTGTGAAGTGGGGAGAACCTCTGGAGGAATTGTAGTTTTTATTTCCCCACTGTTACTACCAAGATCAGCATATATTTTCATATCCTCAGAGGCATTGAAAAGCGAAACAAGATAAGCTAAAATAGAATCATGCCGCCATGTGTATCTGCCCTGCTCAAGCATTGTTTTACTATTCCTCCGAACAAAGTGGGCATTGGTGAGTGTCCATTCATACTCATCTAGTGAAGGAAGACCCGGTCGACTGATTGGTGATGATGCCCATATCAGTGCAATGTAGTGGGCACAATAAATATGGGGAACTAGTGATCCTTCAGTTGGGGGAAGACTTTCTCCATCAGCTTGACGATTGGAGTACAAAAACCATAGTAGCTCCTTGACCTTAATGTGCACGTTGAACTTGTACAGTAAGGAGACGAACCTCTGCAACTGAAAAACAATCTCCCGAGAAGGTTATTCCCCTGACCAAGCTGTGCCAATTCATTAAGGATTTCATAATTGCTGCAGGACTTGAATATCTTAAAACACCCTTTCTTGGTCCTGCCAGCAAATTTTCCACTCATATCTGAGCCGGAAACCAAGAAGTGCCGAAGCGTGCTTGGCTCCTAGCTTCTCATATATGGGTTCTATTGGTATCTTCCTCTTCTACTTTCCCGTTCCAGTGAAGAAAAATGTATTCTTAGGTAGCTTTGGATACAAAGATATCATCAGCAAGAACACATCAGTATCTGGTGAGTGTACAACTATATCTGCATCGCCTTGAATTAAACACGGATGAAGTAGTAGCAAGGTATCTGCCTCTTCTTGTTCGTGGTTGCTCAATTCATCATTGCTCACATTACTAGATTCTTTCTTGTTTGCAGACTACTTGGCATTTGGGGCTTGTCTCTTTATCTTGCTACACTATTGGTTTATCTTGCTGCACAATTGTTCTTGATAGCTTGCTTGCTTCCTATTCTGTTCTATTTGGTCTTATTTCTAAGTTCTTTATAGTTGGGATTTGCTTGGCTATGCAGTTGCTTTTATTTGGCTAGTTATTGTTCTTGTCATCTGGCTTGCAGCGCTTGCTCCTAGTTCTTTGCTCCTAATGCTCATATTTCTAAGTTCTTTCTTGTTTGTGGTTGCTTGGCTTTTGGGTTTGTCTCTTTATATTGCTACACTATTGGTTTAACTTGCTGAACAATTGTTAGCTTGCTTGCTTCCTATTCTGTTCTAGTTGGTCTAATTTCTAAGTTCTTTCTAGTTGGGGATTTGCTTGGCTCTTGGGGTTTCTCTCCATATCTTGTGCACAATTGCTTTATCTTGCTGCTCAGTTGCTTGATTTGTCTTACTTGGCCTTCTATAGCATTAAACACACATAAGAGGAAAGAGATGGAAAGATTTATTGTTAGAATTTTCATAATTCAGAATTGTTTAATGTCAATGGTTTCATTGTCAGGCTTGTTTTGTGGTATATTCTAACTTAATTTGCAATGTTTACCAAGTGGCAGAGAAACCTAACATTTCAACCTAAATATTTCACTATATAATGATGATAGTGGCCATTTTGAACTTGAACTAAATGGCAGCCATTTTGAACAGAGAAATAACTGAAAAAGCATAGAATATATCATTGCAGTTGCTCTATGATGTATTCTAGCTCCGTCTGGTAGGTTTAATAGCAATTTGTGAAATAGGACATTTTAACACTGAAAAAGCATAGTAATATACATTGCGTTGGCTCTATGTTATTCTAGCTCGTCTGGTAGGTTTAAAGCAATTTGTGAATATGACATTTTAACCCAATTATTAGAAATTGTTGAAGCTATAGCGGCCATTTGAACTAGAATTGTCAGCCATTTTTGAACAGAAATAGCTGAAAAAAACATCGAATATATAAATCGATTCTAGTTGTATTTTATGATGTATTCTAGCTTGGTCTGGTAGTTTACTAGCAATTTATTAAATTGGTATTTTACCCAATTAGTAACATTGTAACGGTAATTGGCGCGGCATTTGTGCTAAATGGCAGCCATTTTAATGGTGAAACCGCTGAAAAACATAATACATTCCGTTTGCCTAAAACCTGGCAATATTTTATTTCTTATTTTCCATTAAACCGGTAAAGTTTTAATTAAGTAATTGCCAAGACACCCAATATATGTTATACATTTAATGCTGAATTTCCGTCCCAGCGGGCCATCTTGGATTTGAAGGTCTAAACTATCTAGAAATAATGGCAACATGTCTCATTTGAATCTTCACCCTTCAATAATAAAATCAATTGAGAATGCTTTTAACACAAAAATTGGAATGGGAAACGAACGCCATTTTGTCGACATATGGCTGTGGACTATATACCTGGCCGTTCACTGCAACGCCGCGCCGTGCCACACTCCAGTAAATTGTATCATATAGTCAGGTTCCAAAAGTTAACACAATTCATGATATGCTGACAGGTCGGACAAAAGCGTCAAATTTTTTGTGGCACTTCCTTAAGTCCTTACTATCAAATTTGGAAGGCGAGCCCAAATATCGGGGCACTCTGTAGATAGATAGAGGCTGTTTTCAAAATGGCCGCAAATCATGTACATGCTTAATAGGGGGTGGAAAAAGTCATTTTAAGAGTCCCTTACAAGCTAATCTGCTTGGGAGTAGTTATAGTGTCTACTGAGTTGTCTGAGGTCATACAAGTATATGTGAGTCACAAGGATCATCTGATATAGGGCGCTTTTAAAATGGCCCGCCAAATCATGGTAAGCAGGGCTAAAATTGGTGGAAAAGGTCGATTTTAAGAGTCCTTTGAGCAAGCTAATCTACTAGTAGTTTAATATTGATAATAGTTGTCTGAGTTCATACAAGTATCTGTGAGACACAAGGATAATCTGATAGAGGGCTCTTTTTTTCAAATGGCCGCCAAAATCATGTAAATGTTTAGTTGGGTTGAAAGAGTCATTAAAAAAAAAAAAAAAAAAAAAAAATCTTCTATTTTTTTTAATATCGAATAATAATGCTGAGGTCTAAATACCAGTACCTGTGAGTCAAGGAATCATCTGTAGGGCACTTGCAAGATCTCGGTACCAAAAGAGATCAACAGGGTCCGTTTCAAAAAAACACAAAGTATTGAACAGTTCCTGGCAGGCAATTAAGAACAGACTGAATGGAAAAACAATATACTTGCTTTCAAAAACAGGGAATGCAGATCTACTTAAGGGGGCTTTACATGTGATACACGCAGGTGATGCTACCTTTATATATCCTTGCTAACGTCGGCCAGAATTATTTGCAGGACATCTTCACTGTCAATGGCTTGGCTCCACTTCAATGTTGCTTTCCCTTCTATGTGTCAAAAGGAGTCTGTCAACCTTAGATCTCTTGTATCCATGATGTTAAGTCGGAGCCAATTTAAAGGATCACAGTACTATATTTCACAGGCATGTCTCACTATTTCCCCAACCTTATATCCTTTTCCACTTACGGAAAGTCATCATCAGGTGGCAGGCAGCAACGTCTCGTGATTCCACAGACCATGATGAGTCCACCACTGGCCTTTTGTATATAGGAAAAAATAAAAAAATATTCATACACAGACCAGATCCCGAAGTTATCACGCCAGTTTTATTGCTTAGGTCGCAGTGTCACTATGCTCGGGTTCTGTAGGTTGAAACCCAGCTTGCTACTGCTGTCTGCAATGATTTTGAGGAACGGGTGTTGTTTGTCCGTCCAGGTTCCGTCATGGACTGTTTTACTCTGTTGGATGTCCTAGACAAACATGACCCACAATCCATCAAGAACTACCTGCCACAGATTCTTTGAATGGCACTGCAATCAGTGTGGTTCAGCCTCCAACCAAGGCTATATGGGATTCAACCAGAATGCACTCAGCCTCCCTTCATCTAGTATGCACATGAACCACACCACTACCCATGACAGTAAGACAGCTGTGCAAGGCGGTTTGCCTTCTCCAAAACCATTTTCTCTGTTCCAGAGGCTCCCCCTAATATTGAGAGAGTAGAGAGCCATCTACAAGAAGCACAGCTCAGAGAGAAGCAGTGGGTGGAGCATGGCGATTCGTCTACTAGAAAAATGGAACAGACAAAAGGTGACAAGGGGCTTGGGCAAGTCTTTCCTTCCATCCACGCCTCTCTACAACATCGCCTCAACCGTAAAGAGAAAGCCCTCACCCAGCTCTTACCACTTTTCTGTTACAAACAGCTACAGTAGCCTGGGTGAACATGCTACGCGCCAAACTACAGAAGTCCTTATCCAGGTCAGATACGATTATTGCAATGGATCACCTCTTTATGCCCTTGTCAAATTCATTCAGTGGCACTGGCTTACTATCCATGGTGAGGACAAATACACTGTAATGTTTGGAGGTCTCCATATTGAAATGGCAAATGTGGAAAACATTTGGAGACTATTAATGGCTCTGGAGTGGACTAACATCACTTCAAATGCAGGGTTGCTTCTCAAACAACAGCACAGCAGACTCCTTCCTAAAGGCTTTCCCACCTTACATACCCAAACACGGAGCGGGCCATTAAGTCAGTGCACTGGATTTATCTAAGCTACAAATGATGCACTCATGCAGACAGAAGGTCCTTGTAGTGAGGATTCATAGAGACAATACATGCTACCAAGAGTCCAACCTTCCAGTATTGTGACGCCAAACTCACTCAACATGGAGGTCATGGGCCTCATTTTTTTTGTCAGAGCTCAGCCGGAAACGAAACTTTTCCTTATATTTGGAAGCACTCAAGGCTCTTGTTCAGTTCCATGTTTTTTTTTTCTCTCATTCACCAGATATGCCCAATGGGTTACAATACACATCTTGACATGCAGAGCCTTTCCCTCGTCTATCGTTGTGAGTTTTTGAAGAGATGGCCAACTGACTGTTTCAGAAGACACGGAAATAGGTTCTCATCAATGCCGATAGACCAGGCTCACGAACACATAATGTTCTAGTCAAAGGTGCTGATGGTGCAATTGGGGACTAACTCACAAGCCATCTGCTTTTAAGGAAATGGATGGTACAGGGGTCCGAGCATGCAGACTCTTAAAAGAGTTCTAAAGCGAACATACATGTTCGGCTGGAGAGGGATGTTTCATATCATGAAGAATATGTTTCGCTACACCGAGAACTTTCCAACAACAGGTATTAGCTTTGACTCAGCATCAGTGATATGGGGACTCCATTCTTAGATTACACTTCCTTAACCCTTGGCCTTGGACACCCGCAATGTTATGGATGAGGTCTGAAGTCAGCACAGTTCGCTCAATTGAATCTTTGGTACAAGGATCCAATACAAACAATTACTGCAAGACTGTTATTTTTGGAGACCGTACACACTGTCTATTCATTAACCAATCAGGAAAAACTCCTCCCTCTCTTCAAAGGTCCCTTGAAGAATGCACCAAATCAGACCGAGAAGATTGCAATGCTTACGGATGACGTTGCATTTTTCTCCCAACTCTATATTGTGATGCAACATAGAGAGGGGATATGACGCCCCATTTCTTCGAACACAAGAATCACCCATACCCACCATAATTAGCTGATGTCTGCACGCTATTCTTTCCTGTTAAATTTGATCTATTAAAAAGTTGGAGCAGAAGGACCATAAAGAACTTCCAACTACCTTTGATCTTAAAGTCCTGGATGCGCCGCTGTAGTACATCGTCTTTCCACAGCTTGTGGCTGCCAACAGTCCCACATTTGACAAATACTGAAAATGTATTAACCACTAATACTAGCAGTAATCAAAGAGTAGACACACGTTAAAATCGAGGCAGAGGCATTCGCCGAAGAGTTGAGGGTCACCATAAGATACCCAGGAAACTGGAAAGAAACTTTCTGCGTGACTCCACTAACAAGCAAGAACTCTTTGCTTCCTCCCAACAAGGTTTCAACATTGGATTGCCCAATTGGGGAAAAGAGATCTTCATTTACATCTGGCACTTCTTAGTCGGGCACATGGTATCAACCACCAAATGTCCGAGCGCGATCACGAGGAAGCCGATACAGGATTACTAATTCATCTACAGGATGCTTTAGAAAATGGATCTACTACATGCCAAGTACGCACTGAGGACACGATGTTTGGTGATCCTCATTGGTAAATTGCACCATCTTCTCAACTTGAATCCATCAGCAGACATCTGGGTTTGCTTTTGGTCATCGCGGCAACATTTTTTCATACTACCCTGTTTATATTATAACATTTCCTGGCTCTGACATACTCAGCCTTCTTCCGAAAGGGGAAGAATCACCGTGGGAAGCATGAATTGTTCCCTGATGTACCCCAGCTTTTATTTACATGGCACTCAACCCTTTTGCTTCAGTGGATCGGATCCCCTCATTTCAGCTTTTGGAACGCTATGTAATTGTACTTCATGACATGCCTGTAACTTGAGACTATCAATGAGGCAATTAAGAAGGGAGTTGTTCTGGGGTTCTGTCCAAAGAACAAGTCCAAGGAAGACATTCCTCCTTCCACCCAGGTTGATCTACTACAACATATAAGCGTGTCACCTACCAGGGCTGTATCTGGACCACACCATGAATTGGCCCAAGCAACACACTCCATCACCTGAGGGATGGGGGTGGACACAGGCCAGGGGGGAACATAAACCTTGGATTCCCATCTGGATTAACCCGTTACCCTTCCTTACCCTTCCTGTTCATCCAAAGCTTCAGTGAACTTGTACAGTGCAAGGTGTAGAGTTAACGTGGTTGCAGTGGCATTTGGTGGGTGCAAAAAAGCAACCTGGGGAAATGTACGAACTTTTGACTGTTTTTTCCATTAGCCATAGGTATTGAAGATGTGTATTCAATGTAGGTATTCAATGTGCTTTTTACACACATCAGTGTGTTTTTTGGATTTTTTTTGTTGCAACTCAATCTGTCGCAATGCTAAATAATTTTAAGGTCAGTACCCTCATTGTAATTCATTTTTGGCGGCCATTGTGAATACAGCGCCCTCAGTAAACGATATCCTACTACCATGGACATATGGTTTTTCCCCCCCATTGACCTCAATATACTACAATTACTAAAGCCTCAATTCCCACGATCATTTTTGTTTGGCCACCATTCTTCCTATGTGCCACAATGAGAACTGGCATCCGACCTGTTTTGAAGACCTGAAACTGATTAAAATGATAGTGTTAATTGAGAAAATGAGGTTGGACTGTTTCTCTCCTCTGGGATAAAATCTGATTTTGTTTGAGTTAGGACACTGCTCTATTCGGGTAGGGAAACTGATGACTTTCGTGCACACTTGCCCTGGGTTTGGCCAATTGCTGGAATGTCTTGGCTTTTATACAGGGAGTGTATGATATATGTTGTCATTTTGAAACTTGGTTGTTCACTGCGCTTAAACTTCTTCTGTCCTGGTTTGTAGACATATAGAAATCATGGCACAACAGAAATCATTGAGTCAAAGGTTTATTGAATTATATAGAGAAGAGAAAGTTTTTATACTTCCTCTGATCTTCAATTTCCAGTTCACGAAGGAGGCAAATGGTATCCCAAACAGTTCTCTTCTTGTGAATCCATGTTTACCCATGTATTCTTTTTCGTTTAACTCTCTTCCTCACTTTTGCCCAATGCTATCACACCATATTCAGCAATTAAAACAATTGAATTCTCATCTATATATCCATGATAGTTGTATTGTAGCATACATGTATAACCAAAGCAATCTAAGAAAAGTTGTGATCATAGCAGGATAAGTCACCCCTGTTCCCATTATTCAATGATAATGACTGTGTAAGTTCATGGAAGTAAGTCACAGAAAATGGAAGTAAAACTGACAGGGATTTCTGGTATCATTCCTGTCACACTTGTCAGGTTCTAAAACTGAAGGGCAAAAGATAGTGTGAATTGAGCTTAAAGAAATTAATCATCAAGCTTTTTCCAAATCATTTAAACATACCCAATTGAACAGACAACAATGAATGAGGAGATGACACAAGGCCAAATAACCAGAAACGAATCACCCCTGAAATAAAATACAAGTTACATAAAACAAACTAAAGCCTAGGAAATAAACCTGTACGACCATGGAGTCGTTTTATAAACTTTTGTAAAAGTCTTACCAGTACCACAGCACCCATGGTATGACCACCCCACCGACATTACCTGCCCCAGAAAGAGAAATTAGGTGTAAGATTTATTTAGCAGAGTTGACTTCCATTGATTTATAATGCTTTACGTTTTGAGTTTTTTATCTCTGACTTTAACGAATTTTCCGAAGAATAGGCCCTGAGGATCTATACGATTGGTCTGCGAATGCTTTCGTATTCTGTGCCAATTGATATCATTGGCATTCCTTGTGTATTGTTCATGTACACGCATGCTTCATAAATAGTCATGAAAATACTGGAATTTTATGTATAATGTTTTAAACATGATACTGACTCCTAACTCTATTATAAGCACAAGACATTAAGAATATTATAACGTAGAAATAGGAGGGTTGAGAGGCTTCTATAGTGATATTTGACATTGACTAAAGAGCCCATTTTGTAATTTTGAGAATTTTAATCCAAATAATTTTCATGAAATCCCCCAGACAAAAACTATAATTAATAGAAAGGCAGTCTAAGGTACCATATAAATGTTAAAAGAATCTTTTCAGGAATTATGTTCTCACTTTATTGAGAATACCACAAGTTCTTGAAATTGTTTTAGTAAGGGCATCAGATGAATATTTCCACAGTAAGATTTCACATTATTACCCCCAAAACTTATTTCTCACTTACTTTATCTAAGTGTGTTCCATCCAAAACAATATGGTATTGTTATCCGTAACTGTTTTAGCAGTATATTACGTGTTCCGTGCGGAGTACCCAATACCATATACTAGTTTTACTAGCATTAATAGATAACTTGTTTGCTTTAAACAATTGTTTAACTTTCACATAGTCCCTTGTTGATTAAATCTAACTTACTGTATACATCAGAAATTTTAATACAATATATTGGTATCAATCCCGCAAACATATGAAATCTGTACTGATGAGTTTTAGTAATTCATCATATATAAATTAAATAATTAGCGGCCCCCAATATAGTCCCTGTTGTACACCGCATACAATATTCCTTAACGATCAATTGTTTTTATTAAATAGACAATTGTTTCCACTTTCTAGTAATTTTTAAAATTTAAACCATTGAATGACAATACCTCTACCCATAATTGCAAGCTTGTAAGAGTAATATTTTAGGTCAATAGTATCCAATGCTGTGATAAATCTAAAAATAATCCCATCGGTGATTTCATTATTCTCAGTACCTTTGACTATGTTATCAACCAGTTCAATGACTGCCATATATGTTGAGGGGTTGATCGAAAACCAATTGTTTCTGGAAGTATATCATAATTTATGTATTGCCGTGCATCTGTTACAAAGATTAACCTTTCAAGATTTTAGAAAACCCTGGCAACACCGAACATGTCTTATTGGAAAACAAACAGGTAATCAGCTTTTTTATGAATGGGTATTACCTTTGCTACCTTTGTCTACCTATCAGGACTACTCCTTGCCATTGATATTAACAATCTTGTTAATGGTTGAGCATTTCACTTATACTTTTTCACGCTATAATTCCCCAAGACATCATGGCGGGCTCTTGGTTTGGATTGAATTTCTTTACTATCTATTAATATGTCATCTTTTTAGGACTGAGACAAAAGCACTATGAGCTTGAGGTGCTTGAGATAATCAGAAAAAGTCTTTCCGAATGTTGAATTTTTGAAGCAAGTTTCGGACCAACGTTTACAAAAAAATTGTTAAATTCTTGGTAATATCCTTGGGTTTCTTCTTTTTAATGACCAGCATCCGTTTTGAAGTTATTCTGTTGAAATCTTTCTCTTCCACGGCCCTAAAAACATCATTGATCGCTCTCCATCCGGACGCATGTTTGTTTTTGCAATCCTGAATTTTTTCAAAAGTCATCCTGTTAGATTTACGAATCAAGCTGTGTATTTATTTCGATACGTTTTGAAATTTTGCAATCTATTCTGGTTTGGTACACTGTAAGTATCTTTGTAAAGTTTATTCTTGGTTAAGATGTCAAAGAGAGCCTTTGGGTATCCATGGTGATCGAGGTTCCTGTTTTAATGGTTAGATGTCATTTCCTTATGGTATACATTCATTTACAAGTCAGTAAAGGTGCTACCAACTTGTTTGTAGTCCTGTTTCATCAACATTATCCAATATCCTTTCCATTCTATCTTTGGTATAACTTTTCCTTTAATTTGTACGTTAGCCTGGTTTGCTTCTTTAAATTCATACTAGGCTTTTTGTTTACTGGCTTTTTTAAGGCTCGCTCCGACCGTTGTTAAGATTGTTTGGAAAGTTATCAGTTTAACAATCGGTAACCATGATTGGCAGACGAATTTGCTGTTCATCATTTGTCAATATATTGTCAATTATGGTTGCACTAGTTTCAGTTATTCTTGTTGGTTATAATATTGATGGGATAAATGAATGGGAATAGATAAGTCCAAGTGTCATGAGTGGGTTTGTGAAATTTCATCTTTTAGAGATCTATATTAAAATCGCCCATTATTAGCAGCTTTTTTGTCTTCAGTGATTTTTTTGAAAACAAGATCTACATCAAAATAAAATTTGCAATAGCTGTATGTGTTTCTGATATTACCCCCATTTCATTACATTCTTTTTATTGCTATTTTATTTCTATGAACAAGATTCAGATTTTGAAGTAGCTTTGCACAATCAGGTCGCAGTTTTATATTTAAGATTGTTGGCAATATACAGCAAAACCACCCTTTTGCCTATCTATCCTATTTGTATATTCAATATTATAAACCTGGACGGTTGAAAAGGATCCGGATCATCTTAAGGTGAGAGTTTTCAGAGATGCCAATATCTAAAATCGTGGTTAACGATTTTAAACATTCTTGAGTTATCAAAGTTTTATCTTACTCGTATGTTTCACGTTTACAATAGAGAAATATTGTCATTTAAAGTATACTAGATGTAAATGATCAGGTTAATAGGGACACATTGAGTATTGTTGATGTGGTAGCATGACATGATTCATCATCTCTGTCCTTTGTAAAATTTTGGTATCTTAATGGTTAAAAAGTCATTTGGATCGTATTTCTCAAACTTTAAAAAAATACCAGATGGGTAATATCATCCAAAAGGGTGTTTTGGGGATATCCTAGCTTTTACACATTTGAACAAATATATTTCGTTTTATAAAAAATCCCCAGGCGTAATAATTCTGGTTTAAATTCGTGTCAGTTTTTGTGAACATAACGTTTTGCATATTTTGCATGATTTTCTTAGGACAATTGCTTTACATTTAGAGCATGAGGCCCAAAGCATCACTAGAATACATTAAGACGAGACATACCGGAAACAAAAATATTGAATATAACCAATTAAATTTGTACAAGGATAAAAAGGTTTGTTGGTAATATACTCCGTAGAGTTTGTGTTAATCACAATCAAAGATCAAAATTTTGTGGCTAATTGTACCCCCTGGGGGCTACTATACCAAATGATATTGACAGAGTGAATAAATATATTGCAATTCAAAATAATGGAAACATAATATCAAATGATTTGACCACTTTAAATGCAACCATAGTTTTTTGCATAACTTTCTCCATAATAGGCTGCAATATATATGAACACAAAATCCAGGTACATATTAAAATAATGCACCTAGGTAGTTGAACATAAAATAATCAAATAATGCATTAGATATGCGTTAGACCATTTTAAGAGTTAGTCTCGCATAGGTTATGGATATAGCAATCGATGTCCCCAAGCCGAACGTACTACCATGGGCTCTTATCTTTTCCACCACCCAAATCAAACCCGACAAACATCACCGTCCCACGTCCAACAGGTTTTGCTCTTTCAATCCCCTTTTGCCACAAGTCTTAGCCAGTCTAACACTCCCGTTGGTCGGGGAGAGCCAGCTCATTAATCCAATTTTGGTCCCTTGATTTTTTCTACGAGCCTGTGATTATTCTATGGCGAACATTGTACCTTGTAAATTTGGCGTATTATGGTCGCGGCGTACCGGATTTGATTCCCCTTGGCCATTGTCTGTGTGTACAACGATGAGATCTTCTTCCTTAGTCAATGCCATTTTTCCTGTGCCAAGTCCATGACTATTTTATCTGTATCCGTTCCTCGCGAACATCTTTTTTATGTACTTATTTTTTTAGTGGCGCTTAGGTGACCACAATACTATAATCGGCCCTTCTATGAGTAATTTGGCGACCATTTGAAATGCCCCTAGCTGACTACATACATTATTCTCCGATATTTGGGCTCCCCTTCTAAATTCATTATTTATGTCCTTAGGAAGTACCAAAAAAATGTTGGTGCTTTTGTCCGGGCTGTCCGCATCATTTTGTTAACGTACCTGAGGACTAATTATTTCTTCTCCTGTCCTGCTATCAATTTCACACATATCGGCAAACCAGTTAGTTGACTAGGTTCCCTGATGTTTGTAGATTCGTAAATATATAATTCTAAGATTCCAAAATGTGAATTGTGAAATTTATACGAAAAATGGAACGTTTTCTGCACCCGACTTAAAAAGTGGAAAATATAACTTTCATTTTGGGTAAAGTTTTTATTAGTTCACCCGTACATATAGATTGAAATGTGAAAGAGCTTCAAATTTGCACTATTAAATGAAGCAGGGAGCATCTAAAAAATCTAATGTATAGCCAACTTTTAAAAATGCTTTGCGTGTAGCATCGACTATAGAAGTTTTACAAAATATATTGAAAATAACTAGAATTACCATGCACCAATGAATAATCATATCAATCACATCAATGATCATTAGTGACAAGCGTACAAAAATACGTGCTTAAAGCATGATGAATATCGTTTACGTTATAGAAGTACAATACGTACCATAAATAATTGTCAATGCTCTTTAAACATTTTTTTGCGGCTTGAATATTTTTTGAAAGTATCTTAAACATCCATTTAACATTCGTTTTATGCTTATGGTTTTATTTCATTTATTTCAAAATATCCTCTTAAATGTTTCTCGGCAGATATGTGGAAAAAGAGTAAGCCTTACTGACCATACAAATTGACCTGTGACGTGACATGTAGACTTTTATGGATTACAAAAACTAGATGAATTTCAAAGAATCGGTAGATATACAACATTGTGAATGGTTTGTTTATGTAAAGCCCCTTCCCCCACATTAACTTAAAGTAATAACAGCACTTTTTAAGAACGCCCCTAATTTCCAAAAAGTCTGAGATTTTTCCTCAGTGATTGGTAATGGCTAGTAACATTATAGCCTGGAGATAGCACAAACATTTGTACGCATTCTCAAGTACAAAAGGTTTGACTGATTAAATATGTAGGCAGCCTAAATCAGGAAACCCCTGAAACGTGATTCTTAAGTGCTGCAAATGATGCCTTAAGGAGAGGGGGCCAAGACAAAGATTGTACAGCGGTAAAATTTTTAATTGATCCAATCGTGTTGTAAAAAAAACTATATCCATGTTATGGGTTAACCATAAGGATTCAGAAAATGTATAGTTTGTAATAGTACAAGCCTAAAAAGTTTCAGAGTTATAGGCTAAAACAGTGAAAATCAATAAAAGGGTCAGTTTTTCGTTGTACAGAGGTCAATTTTCAATAATCCGCCAGCGAGAAATACCGTAAAACTTAGAGTCCTTCCTCTCAAAGGCCAAAGTCAAGATGCCTTTGACGGAATCGTGTGTTTCGTGGGGGAATGACTGCCTGACATTGTGGGCGCTGATCGAGCCCTTAGGCAAATTAAAGGCCACTTTCATCGTTGATGCAACGTCTTCAAAAAAAAGCGAGGCGGTCTTCCAATCAGCCACTCACAGACGCTGCTGTTGAAGAGCAATTCGGACAGCTTGGATGTTTCCCGCGACTTTTCGCATTCTTAGGACATCAGAATAGCCTCTGTTATAGGTTGAGGTTTGTCCCTGTGGTTTCGTATTTATATTTAGTACCGCGACGTAATGGTTGGAGGCAGTGGCGTATCGAGTAGCTATCCAGAGGGGGCAAATTTCCAAATCGTCCCGCCAGAATATGGAACAAAATCGTAAATCGTCCCGGTGAGTTGCTTCAATAAAGTCTGAATTAATTTTGACAAAATGCGCCGCGTAGTGCGCGAATATTGCCGAATTTACTTTAATTTTGACCAAATTGGGGCCTGAAATTGGTGAAATCCCACGAAAAGATTGCTAACCATGCACATTTTGGCCCATATCGTCCCGCTTTTTCGAGCCAGATGGGGCAACTTCCCCCCCCCCCCCGGTCGGTACTTCACTGGTTGGAGTCGAGTGAAGTCAGTGAACTTCTGAAGTAAGACAGTTTCTTGTTTCAATATCCCCCATGTGAATTTACATTTTTTTTAAAAAAGGTTAAATTTGGGAATTTTTTTTTTTCAATTTTCTGGGCTTTGGGAGCAAATCTGGCTGCGTACTCTCCAGACCTGTACAATATTGTAACTTATTACAGGAAATGGTTGTGTATACTATCCATAGACATTTTTTTAATTTCCTTATTTTCCACTCGTAAATATTCTGTAAAAGCAACCATGTTAAAAGTGTAATCGAGTTCTTTTGGTGGCAATCTTTAATTAAAGGTCCAACTCATACAGTGTAAGCTCACATGATAAAATAAATGTATTCCATATTCTTAACTTTTGTTGAAAGTAATTGTATTTAAAATGTTTCGTCTATCTCGCATCATAAAATACATGTTGTGTAATTTCTAGTCCATAGAGCCACAATTTATTTCCATAAAATAGTAGATGCCGTTGTAATTATTTATGTTTCGGAGATCGAGAAGGCATACAACAATGCAGAGTACTGCTGTTATTTATGGTGTTTGTCGAGTTCATTGTATCGTTTGAAAAATTAGCTTATTGTTTTGGCATATGACCCATTGCACAATTAGGCGCCACTTTTTTTCATAAAACACCTCTGGCAAGCTCAGTAAATTGGCTATTTTAGGGGTGGATGTGACATTTTTAATCTTGTAAACAAACCATTTGCCCATAACTAAGGAGCTGTTTAACATTCCAAGAATTATGTTTTTTAGTCCAGTTGAATTATTTAGCAAATGCCTACCTCTTTGTAGCAAATTATATTTCATATTAAAGCCATGTATGAATTATTAAGCGAGGCTATGTTTATGAAAAATTTGAAAAATGGCGATGGTTGTGAAATGCATCAAACCACCATGATGATATAAATAAAATATAATCCACACAAGGTAAATAGGTCAGTCAAATAAGTCAGCTTATGAGTTAGATGGATATTTTTGTCCAAAAACTCTTGATGAATCACATAAATGTATGGGATTTCACAGTAATTTTGTACAGACATTGTGAATGGGTTTATCTAAAGCCCCCCCCCCCATTTGTCCTTTCGTGAGTGATTCCAAGGATTTCACAAAAATAATACATGACTAGCTTGTTTGTATTGCACTGAGTAAATTAAAACGATTGAATTCAGGTTTGATATCAGCATAAAGCCCAATCAATTAGTGTATGGTTAATGACGTTAATGTGTATTTTGTGATCCTATAGCATTTTCATCTCTGTTTTAAATTTAGATGTTCTTGAGAAATATTATTTCCAAAAAATGTCAGTTTATTGACGGTGCGTTTTTAGAATTTTGGGCAATCGTTATAATGCACCTGAGACACTGTGCAAGGGACACTGTGTGTATTCTGTCGTTTTTCTGTCCGCATATTTTTTAAGATAAACCGGAGGGACAAATCTGTTGATCACAAAACTGTCCCTTTACCAGAGTAATTGCTTTAGAAACATTTCAAAATATCGCTTCCCTTTTATAAATTCCATTATAACGCAAACGGGAGCTGTTTCTATGTTTAATCATTTGACTTATATATTTTACTTATTTATGTAGCTATCGTGTGCAACAATGGAACCATGAGAGAAAGATTCCCAGAACATAGAAGTTTTAAAATTGAAACATAACATAGAAATCTTGTAGCATGGACTGAAGAAACGTTTGAACTCCTACTTCGTTTAAGCTTTTGATTATAGAGACGACTCAAGAAAGACTTTTACTGACTCCGTAAGGTTAAGGGTTCTTGGCAGAAGGGGGCTATCTGGAAGCAGTCAGGATACTACCTGTGGTTTGTGGAACAGCACCACAGTCAATGGAACCACCTCTGGTCTGCCCAGCTGATAGAAACAGTGCACAAACAAGGACCCTTGCGGAATTCATGAGAAGGGAGCCAGACGTTGTTACCCATCTTCTGGCGGAATCATATTGAGAACCAAAGTGTTTGGACACGATAAGAAGAAGACTAGACTCCAGTAACGCCGTAACGTTCAAGAATAAAGGCATATCAAGCACAAAAGAGTGCTGGAGACTATTACACTGGCGAGTGCCAAATTGTGTAAAACGTTTTTCTATGAGTGCGAACTGCGCACTCTGATGTGAGATTGCGATTTATTCGTATTGAAATACGTGTTTATACAATTTGGCACTCGACGACCCTATGACGTAAATATTTCCGATTTTTGCTGGTCGGAAGACCAGAGAGTAATATAGCATGAGTGTGTAACTGGCTGAGTCGCTCACAAACTGACTGACTCACTCACTCGCAGTCGGCGCAGTGCTATTATGTACGAAAAGTCGGTATTTACTGTAAGTATTTGTCAATAGGCCTATGGGGATTGAAAGAAGGTAGTTTCAATTATTTTTCACCCTTATCGATAGCTCAAAATTGCTCAATATCATGACGTCGTCAGATTAGTCAAAATTGGCATGGCATATCATCCATAATGTTGAATTCGATTCAACTCGCAACTCGGCCTCATCAACTCGGCCCCAAGTCAACTCAGATCATTCTACCACATTACAAAACAACAACACTTTTGAACATTCAAATATGCCAGGCGAGCCTAGTCTGGTTTTTCGTTGAATCCTTAAGCACTTGTCAGCAGAAAGCCCATCAGTTAACGTTGTCTTTAATTTTATCATGGTAAATGGTAATAGGAATCCGATTAAAGGTGCAACGTGAGATTTTGAGGCACCCAAATATCGTGTCATAATAGTAATTTCATATAGATTAGACACTCAATAGATTTCTTGCTTTGTATTTCACTACAGAAATATCTTAAAAGAGAGAAAAAAAGGCGATTTGGATTTGATTGTATTTCAATGTAAATTTTTTTTTTTTTTTTTTTTTACCACTGGCGAGTGCCAAATTGTGTAAAACGTTTTTCTATGGAGTGCGAACTGCGCACTATGATGAGATTGCGATTTATTCCGTATTGAAATACGTGTTTATACAATTTGGCACTCGACGACCCTCTTACGTGAAATATTTACCGATTTTTGCTGGTCGGAAGACCAGAGAGTAATATAGCATGAGTGTGTAACTGGCTGAGTCGCTCACAAACTGACTGACTCACTCACTCGCAGTCGGCGCAGTGCTATTATGTACGAAAAGTCGGTATTTACTGTAAGTATTTGTCAATAGGCCTATGGGGATTGAAAGAAGGTAGTTTCAATTATTTTTCGCTCAAAATTGCTCAATATCATGACGTCGTCAGATTAGTCAAAATTGGCATGGCATATCATCCATAATGTTGAATTCGATTCAACTCGCAACTCGGCCTCATCAACTCGGCCCCAAGTCAACTCAGATCATTCTACCACATTACAAAACAACAACACTTTTGAACATTCAAATATGCCAGGCGAGCCTAGTCTGGTTTTTCGTTGAATCCTTAAGCACTTGTCAGCAGAAAGCCCATCAGTTAACGTTGTCTTTAATTTTATCATGGTAAATGGTAATAGGAATCCGATTAAAGGTGCAACGTGAGATTTTGAGGCACCCAAATATCGTGTCATAATAGTAATTTCATATAGATTAGACACTCAATAGATTTCTTGCTTTGTATTTCACTACAGAAATATCTTAAAAGAGAGAAAAAAGGCGATTTGGATTTGATTGTATTTCAATGTAAAACTTAGGCTGAATTTCGTATTTGCTCCTATACGAAATTAAAAATTTCACAATTTTTGTACCAAAGAAACATTTCTCGGCTTAATCCTTTCACATGGGGATATTTTTGATGGAAAGCTTTACATCAGGGCAAAAATCAGCACTTCGATTTTTAAGGGACACTCTATATGTGAAATCTCTCGTTGCACCTTTAAGGATTCAATTTCCATTAGAGGTTCTATCTATCTAGCAGCCGAGATGCTGTTCACCATGTAGCGCCAAATGTCCTTGTCCATCATTAAGTTGGGGATGTCAGATGGATCATGCTTGATGTCTAGAGCAATCACGTCAATGTACACTCTAAATTACAGGGATTTCAAATAAATCCAAAAGATTGTGATTAGGGGCCAATCCATTTTTAGGTTTAAATTAAATCTAATCTATATAATTTAATTTTAAATCTAAAAATGGATTGGTCCCTAATCACAATCTTTGAGATTTATTTTAAATCCTTGTAATTTAGAGTGCAGATAAAGGGGCGACGACCCCTATTTGGGCATGGTATACTCCAACATGCGACGTCTGAAACTACTTGATCAGTGACCAGTAAATCATGCTCGGCGCTGGGCAACAGAGGATGAAATTGGAGGGATATCTCCATATAATGTACTTTGGTTATCTGCTCACTCCAGGATATGTTTTGTACTCTCATAAGAAGCCTGGTGTAGGTGCCATCCAGTCTGTCCTGTAGCTCTTTCTTCATGGTCCAGGTACAAGATCCATAACATGATACTCTCTACACATGCTCTGAAGAACTTCAGCTTGGTTGATTTGGAGATACCAGATTGCCATAAGTGGTGTAGTTTATTGTAGGCATTCCAAGCTTGTCCTTTGGGTGACAGGTTTTTCTTGCTGTCGGCAACAGAGGTTGCTCATGCAGAATTTTAAATTATTAACTATTTCTGTATGAAAATTGTATATTGGCGTATAATGAACGACAATTGAATGACAACTTGACAATAACAGTCATGTATCTTAACCTACAAGCAGCAATATCGTTGTCGTAGTATTTTTCCACATAGCGCGATCTGTCGATATACAGGGTGTCCCAAAATAAATGCAATCCTCGCAGTCGGTGCTTCAATTTCAAAATTACTGAGAATTATTCAAATTTTATAACATATTCTGATTAACGAACTTGTTTCGTACATCCTGTCCAATTTTTGTCTGATACGGTTCACTAGTTTTGAAAAAAAGGCTATTATGTAACCCGCTGTCAAATTACCCCATTCCAAGTTTGCCTTAGATCGTTGAAACAGGTTTACCTTGAAAAGTGGAATAAAATGTCTTTCAACTACAAAAATCTCCTGGTACTAATCCTGTCTGTTTTTAAAAAATAAACTACTAAATTATTGGTCGTTATTTTTTTATTATATCCACGGTCTTTTATTGTCTGCACAGTATTTTGCTCTACTCATATTTAGAATAGTAACTTAGCGACTTGGCCAAAATTTACCAGTGGGTCTGACAAATCCGAGTGAATAATGTAAATTGCAGCGGAGGGATTAAATACCAAATGAATGAAAATGGTTGGGGCTATAATTTCAAAATTATTTTTAAAATGTTGAAATGTTGCGAGATATCTGTACGGCCTATCCTTTTCTCAACATACTGTTCAAATTTCATCTGATTTGCTTCACTGTTTTTTGAACAAAGGCGATTACGTAAGTAAGCCACAATTTAAGTCGTTCCAAGTTTGACTGGTGAATACACAATCAAGGCATGCTTAAGTACGCAGGTGCTGGTTTTTGTTTTTCTCCTGTCTCTTTCTTTATCCTTACTACTTAAGTTTGGCTCATTTAACCCAGTATAACTTTGTAAACTAAATATTTTAATATTAAAAGCATTTAAAGACAACATGTCTTTGACAATTATAGCATATTATATAATATGGTCTTCAACATCCATTCATACCATTTTCATTCATTTGGTATTTAATCCCTCCGCTGCATTTTGCAATATTCACGCGGATTTGTCAGACACACTGAAGATAAAACATTTTAAGTTTGGCCAAGTCGCTTAGTTACTATTCTCAATATGAGTAGAGGAAAATACTGCAAAGACGATAAAAGACCGTGGATAATACAATAACGACAAATATTTAGTATTTTTTTTAAAAACAAAAGACAGGATTAGTACCAGGAGATTTTTGTAGTTAAGACATTTTATTAACTTTTCAAGGTCAACCTGCCTCAACGATCTACAGCAAACTTGGAATGCGATAATTTGACAGCGGGTTACATAATAGCCTTTGTTTTCAAAACTAGTGAACCGTATCGGACAAAAATTGGACAGGATGTATGAAACAAGTTCGTCAATCAGAATATGTTATAAAGTTTGAATAATTCTCAGTAATTTTGAAATTATAGCACCAACTGCGAGGATTGCATTTATTTGGGACACTCTGTATTGCCGAAACCGGGAACCAGTCCACATTTCGGATTTTGACAGTGTACCCTGTCCACATTGGAAATTATCCCCGTTAACGTGGAAGTACACAAAGGATGGATCATCCAAAACCATATTACCATCGTGACCCTTTGTTAGATGTCCAACGAAACCTCTGTTGGTTAGGGTGTTTATCAATCGACATGGCAAATCGCACTTTCACAAACTCACCTTCATTTTGCCCTCGAAGCCTCACCCGAAGGACCAAACCAAACCTATACCTTGACAAAACCTATTATCTCCCGACACAAATTTTAGGTAATTTTTACGGGTAAAAAATGTCGAAAATGACGATTGCCATAAGACTGATTTGTTCCGTACAAAATAGCGATATGCCAAGTAATAGGAACATTTAAATATTACACCTGTTGATTCTAGAAATATATTGTAAACTATATATTCAATGGAAGGTAAAAGGTGCGGAATATTACAGATGTTGGATTGCATAATTATGCTCTGTTTAGCTTTCTTTTATTAACTGACAGAATTAAAAAGAAATCGAAGCGCATAATTATCAGGCTGGCTGTTTTTATGTTATTTTTAATTTTTTATTTATTTATTTATTTTTTTTTTTTTGCCTTTTGCATGATATAAGTCTCACTGAAGAAAATATGATTTGGGTTTGAGTGATAATTCTGTTTTACTACTGATATTTCACAGCAGTCTTATAACAATTACTTCTGCAACACCGTTGCAGTTGCTCAACCAAGGAACCGCAATTTGGCATGCGTCTCCAAAATAACAAGTTTTTTATTGTACGCTTAGTTGGAAAATTAAAATGGAAGTCGAATAATAAGACTACTTAACTGCTCATAACATGCCATTTAAAAGTATGAAAAGTAACTTTCATGTAATTTTGGGTCTAGAAAATCAATTATAATAACATTTATATGGCGCCCTACAAGAGCACAGTGCCTTACAGACACAATGCAACTTTGAGGCAGCGGCCAATTCAGCGCCAAAGCAAACAACAACCGAGCAAATTATACATTAAAACAGAACCATGAAGGGGAAGGAAATACAGTTTTAGAGGGAGGAGGAAACCCGAGCAACCAAATACACGTTAGGCCTCTGGCCCGACTCGGGGATCGAACCTGGTACCACAGCGGTATAAAGCGAAAGAAGACCCGCTCCGCTACCCACTAACAATTTTTAAAGATACATACCTCAACGATAGTGATATCCCCCGCGATCAAGTCTGCCGATACGTGTACTGCTGTGATGAAAATTATATTTACGATTTCTACGTAGAACAACTTTGAATTTTACTGCAAGATAATAACTCCTCCGTTATTTTATTTTTCAAATTCCAGTAGCGTAATCCTCAATCCCTCATACTCATAGTCGCCTCTACATGGCATTAAGAGCTAGAGTAAAATAAGTGGGTTGATTCGAGCACCACAAGCCTTTGCGTTAAAAGGCTGAGAATCCTCATGTTAAACCCACACACACGCCCCGTACACAAAACAAAAAACATTAGTTCCGTAATCTTCGGCAATATACTTTTTCAGTTATGAGACGTGATCAGTCGTAGTTATTATTTAGTGAGTGAACTGCAGCATTAGAAATGAGGGATTATTATATCAAACTATACAAAAATGTAATTGACTTGCCGTATTGTGATTGCATGTAATAATGGAAATACCAATTCAAAAAGGTCGATTAATTTCATTTAAACTGGTATTCATATAATTAGCTTTAAGTATTTTAAAACCTAGTAAAGGTCAACTGTTGACTTCTGAGTGTAACCAACGACGCAATAATGCCTGTTTCACCCCATAGTCATACTGTGCTAATATTGATGGGTACCACTAAAATTGCTTGTTTGTTTAATATCTTGGGTATGACATGATTGAGGGCTCAAATTTCAGGCGAGAATGAGAAAAATACGACCTTTCATCTGATCTCAAAATCAATACTACTTTCGGTAAATCAGGGGAAGTCCCAGAGACGATCCGTAACACGCACCTTTAGAGTAGTAGTATCTAGTCTCCGTAGCCTTTTAAACTTATCGACATCTTCTCTTGAAATGATACCCTTCATGCGTGCATCCCTCCTATATTCTTAGTCCCATCATCAAACTTCAAAACACGTGACCACACACAGAAAAACACTCCATAACAAATACCTACTTCTTAACAGTACAGAATGGATTTTCAATGAACACCACACAATACATAAAACGACGGTGAGGGTGGTCCATAACCAACCCTTAAGAGTGGTTTAGGCAAATTTAAAAGACCTTTCATCGCTGGAATGCCCAAGGCTCAAAACAGCGGTTTTCATATTATCAACCTCCTTGTGGTAAACCCCGGTAACTGATCTCTTCAGGGAATGAAAATCAACTGAGGCTACGCTAAACACTGTTGTCTTTTTTAATTCACTGTCTTTTTAAATGTCACTGTTTGTTTGGCTTTTTTATCACTGTATTTTATCATGCCCCGCCAGAGGACACTATCTGATTCCAGTCTGGCACACGTGCCCTTATTAGGCGCAGGCATCACCAGATGTCAAGTCATATGGGCATCTCAGTGCTCCAACTAAACGTGGAAGTCTCACTAGGGCAAAGAGAACCTCATCGAACACCTCACACATCGCATAAAGTCACTGCAATTCTCCTCCAGGAGACCACGCTACTGACAGTTTCATTCTGAACATCTGCGGCTACAACTTAGCTGCACACACCGAGAACGCTACCCACGGGATTGCCACCTTTGCTAGACTCAGCAATGGAAACAAATGCAACCTCTCCTGCCGACTTCCACCCTGGAATGGGCAACTACCCAAATTTGCATGTGTTCATGTCACCAATGTCTACAGCCACCTACATCGGCTCCTACAGACCTCCCTACCAACTTATGGTGCACCCTGCATTTACGCTGGCGAGTTTTAATAGCCATAGCATTAACCTGGGGTTAAGGAAATCAACCCTGATGGAGTACCCTAGAGGACTGGCCTCAAAATCCGGGGTACAGGCGCTTCTTACACGACCCCAAGCACCCAGACACTTCACTCTGGAAGGTGGGAATACGCTACAAACCCTGACCTTGCTTTTTCAAACATGGACACCATCTCCATCACCGTACCGTTCTCGACCGCTTTCCAAAGACACAACATAGACCATCACTGATCGCTCAGCCTTGCAAAGCCTGTTCCACTCCCAAGGTAAGAACGGGTACCAGTCAAGAACCTGGTGGATTCAGAAGTGATCAACCCCTCGACACCAACCTCCCCAACCTGGACAAATTCTTACACAGCACTGTTTCAACTTTTATTATATAGCAAAGAAGACCATCCCACGTGGCAGCCGTCGCATTATATCCCATCTTGGACGAGGAATGTGACACTCTTTACATGATTTCTTAATTCTGAACCCGGGAAAGAAGCTCATCCAAGGCTTCAGATCTATTAAACTGCTTGACAAGAAACGCCGTGAGCGCTGGGCGGAGACGGTCCAAGGAATCGACTTCACCCACTCCAGCAGGAAGGCCTGGAAGACTATAAAACCGCCTCACCGGCAGAATTTCCAAATAATCGAAATGTCCAGTGACTGCCGACTCGCAATGCGAACACTCCTCGCAAATGTCGTTTCAAGAACATTGTTAAGGATCACACTCGCTCTTTTAAAAAAGAGATCACCAACTTCGTCGAGCACCCTGGCGGGACGGGTTCCTTCAACATCCTTCTCACTAGATGAGCTTACCTCTCCTATCAGCCAACTAAAAGTGGAAAGGCCCAGTGGCCCTGATACCATACCAGCAGAGTTCCTAAGGCATGCGGCCCACTACACATGTGTCCTTACCAAAGTCCTTACCCCAGATCTGGAGAAAGCTACTATCATCGCACTCCTCAAACCAAACAAGCCTTCGACAACCCTAACTACCACCCAATATCACAACTGTGTGTCTCGTTCAAACTCCTTGGAGGATGATCCTGGCCCGGCTGGAGCCGTCGTCGATCCCCATCTGCCTGACGAACCACAGATTTCGCCGTGGCCGGTACACTGTCCCTCAGATTGTAAAACTCACAATTGATATTGAGGAAAGCTTGAAAAACGCCGTAAGGCAGCGTCATCTTGGTGACCTTACTGCAGCATACGAAACCGTGTGGCACCAGGGCCTGACACTCAAGCTCTCAGACCATCCCGGATCGTCACCATTTACAATTCATATGTAACATGCTTGCAACACGTTGAGCTTTATTCCTCAAGACAGGGATGGGCACAGTAGTCCGTCCCCTGCGTCGTCTGAGGAGCGAGTACCACCGGATCTGTTACTGGCTCCTATGCTGTTCACTTTATATATTCAGCGACTACCTCAAACCCATCTAGACATATGGCTACGCCGACGATCTTGCCTCCTCCCATTCGGACAGCAACTGGGCCAAGTAGAAAGCACACTTACTACAGTCATGGCCCTACTTGCAGCAAGACCTGGAGACTTAAACTGACAGCGAAGCCAAGACCTCCGCTACTGCCTTCCACCTCAACACCAAAGAGGCTCCCCTCCCAGCTCAATCAACCTCAATGGAGCTCCTTCTGCAATACAATCCTACACCGACCTACTTGGGAGTGACAGCTTGACCGGAGCTTACATACCGGCAGCACCTCGATCCGTATGCTCCAAGGTATCTTCGAGAATAACCTCCTGTGCCGACTTAATGGATCTTCATGGGGTTCCAGCCCACGACCCTACTCACCACTGCCTTGGCTCTGGTCTACTAGTGGGCACTGCTGAATATGCGCCCAGCATGGGCAAGATCTCGCACACAAAGAAGCTGGACCCAGTACTCAACGAGACCTTGAGTGCCATCACTGGCTGCCTCCCAGTCCTACTCTAGCTGAATTCCTACAGAGCTTTTCAGGCATTGCACCTGCAGTACTTCGTAGAGAAGACCACTCGCACAACTAGTGAATAAGGCTCTGCTGGACAACAAGCACTTGCTGCATAACAAGCACTTGCTGCATCAACACTGTCAAGAATCACACCAACTCGGTAGACAGAAACTGACTGCGCTCTCGCCGACATTCCGACAACGCGAACAAGCTGCTAAACTCTCCATTTCCCCTTTCACCGGGCTTAGAGACATGGAATACTGCCTGGCTAGATACCCCAATACCCAGCTCAACTCTCTATTACACCTAGGACAGAACTACAACCTGGC
This sequence comes from Ophioderma brevispina, assembly GCA_023653785.1. Classification (NCBI taxonomy): domain Eukaryota; kingdom Metazoa; phylum Echinodermata; class Ophiuroidea; order Amphilepidida; family Ophiodermatidae; genus Ophioderma; species Ophioderma brevispina. The sequence continues at coordinate 123,984 of JAMKCH010081392.1, forward strand.
AGCAATCTCCCACACTAGGAATGGGTCACCTTAAACCGGATTCGCACAGGAGTCGGTCGCTTCAATGGCAATATGCACCGATGGGGGCTGCAGCCATCACCAGCAGCCTGCCAATGTGGTTCTCCATCACAGACTGCGGATCACATTCTCAATGAGTGCCCTACCTTTCGTCCAACGGTGGACACAGATTTCTCAACCCCCAACCAATCAACAGTGAGTTGGCTCCAACGCTTACAACATATTTAGTTGCTGCCTCATACGCAAGAAGAAGAAGAAAGCGATATGGTCTTCCAAGTAGCCACTCAGACAACTCTAGCTGTGTGTCTTGCATGGTCTTTTTCAGAAGTTCATGCCTCATTTGATACGAATGCCATTTTAAGCCAAAGCGCGTGATTGAAAGTATTTTGAGGCAATCCCAGACCCTTACGTCGAGACCTAATTCTGGGGCCATTATGTTGACACTGCTGTTGAAGAGCATTTTGGACAGATTGGATATTTCCCGCTGACTCCAGTCTTAGGACGTCAGAATGTCCTCTGTTTAAAGCAATAATGACAACATTTTTTGAAGAGCACCCCCAATTTTCAAAATTTGATATTTTTGGACGTTACGTTGGTAATTGTCTAGGAAACTATACCTGCGAACGAGAATGCTAAAAAATGCGTTTTTATCACAAAAATAAGCGATTTTGTAATTAGAATTGGGATCCCAGACTTAACGACAGAGCTGGAAATGCTACGTTTATGTCCGTCCATGATGAAATAGTGCCACCTCAAGAAAATATAACCTCTAACTTGACTTGCCCAAACTATTAAAACAGCTAATGAATGAGCGTAGACACGTACATGGCGCTATTTCCCGGCTATTTCACATTGGAAGGCCGTTTCCAGCAGCCGTTGAATTAATATCGGGGATCCCGATAATAATTATTCTAGTACAAAATTCCTTCGTTTGTGACACATAGACTTTTTCGATGCTTAACCCATTCCAGGTATAATTTACTATCCAGTACCAATGCAACCGTGTAAAAATCTCCAAATTTTGAAAAATTGGGGGCGCTCTTCGAAACAAAGTTCGCCATGTAGCGCCAAATGTCGCAGTCCGTCATTAAGTTAGGGATGTCAAATGGATCATGCTGATTCTCGAGCAATCACGTCAATGTACAACTCTAAATTACAGTAATTTCAAATAAATCCAAAAAGATTGTGATTAGGGACCAATCCATTTTTTAGGTTTAAATTAAATTCTAATCTATATAATTTAATTTTAAACTAAAAATGGATTGGTCCCTAATCACAATCTTTGGATTTATTTTAATCAATTGACTTAGAGTGCAGATAAAGGGGCGACGACCCCGTTTGGGCATGGTATACTCCAACATGCGACTCTGAACTACTTGATCAGTGACCAGTAATCATTATCGCGCCGGCAATAGAGGATTAAATTGGAGGAATATCTCCGTATATCTGTGCTTTTGTCTTGTGCTCACTCCAGGATATGTTTTTTTACTCTCATCAGAAGCCTGGTTAGGTGCCATCCATTCTGTCCTGTAGCTCTTTCTTCATGGTCCAGGTCACAGATCCATAACATGATACTCTCTACACATGCTCTGAATAACTTCAGCTTGAGACTTCAGAATGGATGTGCCCATACTGTAATCAAGACAATGATTCTAACTCTGATATAGATGACGATGTAAACTAATCTAAATGATTCACCACATTTTATGTAGTGATTTGGACTTCAAAAATACGACAAAATGGATTTTAACCCATTAAGATTTGATTGTAATTCCGCACACAAACATTATAGTATGTATAATAATGATAATGACTAACATTCACGAATTCCATATCTTACGTCCGAGCAGTTTGTCCTACACTCCCACGCAAGTTTGTGAGATTTTAATTTTTTAAAATGCCAACATAAGAAGTCTTTCAAAAAACCCCTTTGATAAATTAAAAGCTTGCATTAAAACACGACTGTGATTTTAGCATTATCGGACTCTCAGAACCCTTTAAAAGAGAACCCCACTAACTATTTCATCTTCGGTATATATTGAGTCTACGAACAGATTGGTCGGGAAGAAAGTGGCGTATGTAGGTATATTTCTGACAAATTATTATAACTAAGAAAAGACCTCTGACATGCTACTCAAATTATAAGCCTTTTTATTGAAATTGAACGTAACAATGCGAAAAATTGTTGTAGTCGGAACTGTTTATAGAGCACATACGGTATCGAGAACTTTATAGCCGATATTGATCCTGTTCTTAATAACTAAATACTGAGAAAAAGCAGTCTACACTTTAATGGGCGAGTTCAACCTTGATCGTCTAAAAGTCGATACCCATAAACCCACCCACGATTATCTAGACCTCATTTACTCATATTCATTATGCCTACTATATATAAACACCAACAGAAATTACTGAGACTACGGCTACATTATTGACAATATTTTGACGAATGATGAACTATTATAAAATATTGGTTAACGACATACGATCATATCCACCATCCCTAAAAATCTCCATAATTTACCTTCAGGCCGCCTGAAAAGACTAAGAGGGTTATATATAAGAGAATTCACAATAATACCAATATTTCGAATTTAAACAGAGGTTAGCAAATGTTTAATGGCAAGGAAATTCCGATAGCAATAAGTGCAGATGTCTGCTTATAATAAATTTATTTAAACTTTAATACACTGTATAATGAATGTGTTCCGCTAAAAAAGTGTACTAGTAAACAAAAAGAAGACCGATATCACCCTGGATTACAAGAGTTATTGAAAGTATCAATAAGAAACCAGTTGTATAACAATACTTACACTCGCCAAGTATATCAAGACTTCCAAAAATTAAAACATACAGAAATAAGTTGAATATGCTTATTCGTAAAGCAAAGAGGAACCACTTTTTCTTAATTTGAAAATAGCAAAATCTATGAAACTACCGTGTAAACGATAAATGATCTTCTGGTCGACTGGGAAAAGACAAGTCTATGCAGAGCATTTAAAGGATAACAAAGGCAACCTTTCCACTAACTCTGTAGATATTTTTCTAATCATTTCCATGATTTCTTTGTAAATATTGTCCAAAGCTTTCATCCCCTATAAAAAATACGGGTAAAAACTATTTTGATTACCTCAAAGATTCAAAACATGGTAGTATGTACATGAACCAATGTTGAAAGGGTATTAACTAAGATATTGAGAAAATTCAATCCAAACTGACAAGAGTGCTGGTAATGATAACATTGGTAATCCATAATAAGAAAGTTTCTAAAGAAAAGTGTCTCCGCTTACAGAATATTTAATTATCTAATCGATTGGGGTCGTTTCCCTGAAAAAGCTAAATAGCTAGGGGTAATACCAATTATAAGAACAAATGGTTTACTGTTCTCAATTATCGCCCCAGTGTCTCTTTACCATTCTTTTCGTAAATACTATAAAGACTTTGTATTTGATAGATGTATTAACTTATAAACACCAGAAATCCTTAATGATAGAACACTTTGGTTTTCGGTCCAATCATTCGACCTATATGGCCATTATTGAATTGGTGGTAAAATAAATACGGCAGTGGAAGAAATGAAACAACCTTTGTATATTCTTAGATTTATCGAAGCTTTCGATCCATCGATCACAATATACTTCTTAGTAAAGTAGAACATTATGGATTTCGTGGTATTGTGCTACTAGAAATGGTTAAGAAATTATTTAAGGTATAGAAAACAATACGTTTCTTATATTCCGTACGATTCCGGATTTAAAAATATCGTTTGTGGTGTTCCGCAAGTATCGATACTGGGTCCACTTCTTTTTATATTTATATGTAATGATATACTAACTTCTCACGTTCTTGATTTATATTATTTGCCGATGATACCACAATTCTCTCACCGCATGAAAACATCGATAGTAATGTACTAGTTTTTTTGGTTTGTTGTGATGCTGAACTTAATGAATTAAGCAATTGGTTTCAAATCAAACAAATTTATCAGTTTTACCGCAAGCAAACTATTACATGGTATTTGGCACGCCTAACATGACGTCAGTGCAAGTAAACCAGATTTGAATCTCAAATTAGATCCTACAATATTGGAAAGAGGAATATACCAAATTTCTAGGTGTCTTAATAGATGGAAACCTCACCGTGGAAACTCATATCGATGCGTTTCCAAAACATTGTCGAGAAATATTGGTGTCATGGACAAACTAAAACATGTTATTTCCGGACTGTATTACACTACTTTAATTTTTTTGGTAAAACTTTTCAAATTTTGCCTTACTCATTATGGATATCATATGGGGAAATACTTGGGTGTCTACTTAATACACGTTGCAACTCCAAAAATGGGCGATAAGAACAATTTCTAACAGTCATTACAGGAAGCCATTCCCACCTTTTTTTGCAAAATACAATAATTCTTATTTTTGAGGACATAACTCTCTCTAACTAGGTGTGTTTATGTTCAAATATTCAAGAAAATTGCCTAATACTTTTGTTAACTATTTTATAAAACTCTCTGACATCCATACTACCAGACACTACATGTAAATGATCTCAATTTAACTAAGAACAAAAACTTTTTCTGACCATTATTCGTACAAACGGCCCTATTCTTTGGAATTCGTTCGAAAAATACAATAAAACAATCTAAGTCCATAAAACATTTCCCGTTTCAGCTTAAAACACATTTCTCGCAAAATATATTGAACGTGTTTTCTAACTATGATTAATTTTTCCGAGCACCGTCCTTTTCTTTGTCCATCACTGTTGTAGTTTTTCCTTTTGTAATGTGTATTTATGATTTTGAAACTTTTGTGTGTATTTCCAGGGTAAGTCCCTTGTCGGCCTATTGTCCTTTTTGGACTTATCCTCCATATTGCAAATTATTGTATAGTAGTTTTATATATTTGATGTATTTAATTGGAAATACAGTATTGATTGGTTGATTTGGAGATACCCAGATTGCCATAAGTTTTGTAATTTATTGCAGGCATTCCAAGCTTGTCCTGTGCTTGACTGGGAGGTTGTTTTCTTGCTGTCGCACATAAGTTTAATCACATATGCTCAAAAAATGCATAATTTTGAATTATTAACTATTTCTGTAGCAAATTGTGTATGGCGTATAATGAACGCCAATGAATGACATTGACAACACAGTCATGTATCTTAACCAACAAGCAGCAATATCGTTGTCGTAGTATTTTTCCATAGGCGGATCTGTCTATATATTGCCGAAACCGGAACCAGTCCACATTCGGATTTTGACAGTGTACCCTGTCCACATTGGAAATTTGTCCCCTTTAAGTGAAGTACATAGGATTGATCATCCAAAACCATATTACCATCGGTGACCCCTTTTTTTTTTTTTTAATGTTCCAACGAAACCTATGGGTATATGTTTAGGATGTTTGTCAATCGGCCAGGGCAATCCGCACTTTCACAAACTCCACCCTTCATTTTGCCCTCGAAGCATCACCCAAGGACCAAACCAAACCTATCCTGACAAAACCTATTATCTCCCGACCCAAATTTTTGGTATTTTATGGTAAAAAAATGTCGAAAATGACGATTGCCATAAGACTGATTTGTTCCGTGACAACATAGCGATTGAAAGTAATAGGATTAAATGTAAATACCCTGTTGATTCTAGAAATGATATGAGATGACGGCGGTTGGGGAATGTGTGGTAGTCAATGAAGATGTTGGATTGCATAATTGTGCTCAGTTACTTTCTTTTATTACTCCAGAATTATTTAAAAGAAATCGAAGCGCATAATTATCAGCTGACTGTTTTTATGTTTATTTTTTTTTTTATTTTATTTTTTTTTTGTTGGCCTTTTGCACTGATTAAGTCTCACTGGAAGAAATATGATTTGGGTTTGGAGTGATATTCTGTTTACTACTGATATTTCAGAGCAGTCATATAACAATTACTTTGGGCAACACCTTCGCAGTTTGCTCTACCAAGAACCGCAATTTGGCAATGCGTCTCCAAAATAACAAGTTTTTTTTATTGTACCTTATTGGAAAATCTAAATGAGAATTCGAATAATAATACTACGTAACTGCTCATAACATCCGTTTTAAAAGTATGAAAAGTAACTTTCATTAATTTGGGGCTAGAAAATCAATTATAATAACCATTTATATGGCGCCCACAAGAGCACAGTGCCTTACAGACACAATGCAACTTTTGAGGCGCGGCCAATTCAGCGCAAAAGCAACAACAACCGCGCAAATTATACATTAAAACAGAACCATGAAGGGAAGGAAATACAGTTTTTTAGAGGGATAGAAACCCCCCCCCGAACAAGCAACCAATCACTTAACCCTCTGGACCGACCTCGGGGATCGAACCTGGTACCACAGCGGTATAAAGAAGAAAGAAGACCCGCTCTGCTACCGCACTACCCATTTTTAAAGATACATACCTCAACGATAGTGATATCCCCCGCGATCAGTCTGCCGATACGTGGTACTGCTGTGATTGACAATCTATTTACGATTTCTACGTAGGACAACTTTGAATTTTACTGCAAGATAATAACTCCTCCGTTTACGTTATTTTTCAAATTCCATTCGCGTACTCCTCATCTCTTATACTCATAGTGCCCTCAACATGGTATAAGAGAAAATAAGTGAGTTGAATGTTCGAGGCATCACAATGCCTCTGCGTTAAAAAATGCAGGTAATGCCTCATGTTTAAACCAACAACACAAACTACACAAAACAAAAAACATTTAGCTCCGAATCTTCGAGCAAAATACTTTCCGTCATGACACGTGATCAGTCGTAGTCATTATTTAGTGATGGAACTGCAGCCATAGAATGGAGTTTTATTAATCAAACTATACAAAAAGGTCAGGACTTCTTGAGACTTGCCGTATTGTGGATGCATGTAAATAATGGAAATGCCAATTCAAAAAGGATCGGTTAATTTCATTTAAACTGGTACTCATATCATTAAGCTGATTGAAAAATTCGCATTAATTAGAAATAAAGTATTAAAACCTAGATAAAGGTCAACCTGTTGACTGACCGAGTTAACCAACGACGACGGACTCTTGTAAACACTTTTTTAGTGGGTATGTTGGTTTAGAGATTTATGTATCAGCTACGTAGCCTTGTAAACTTAATCGACATAGTCTCTTAAAATACTGAAAACTGATATTGTTCAAATATTATATTGCACCTAAAAGACCCCAAAAAAGGTAACGCAGAAGTCTAATACCCCCCATAAGTTACAAAACCATTGGTATATGCAACAAAAACATGATATCATGTACGGTTTTGTTCTGCAAATTTGACACTTTCAGCTCCTATGTGATCACTCATACAATACAATGGTCATTTTACGAAAATGTGTCACATTTTCAAAATGCAACTGAAGACATTATTACAAGCTTACAATACACAACCATGCGTCAGGCCATTCATTTAAGTGACACACACTCCACGGGAAGAATGCGGTCTTTCACTGAATGACAATCAATATGGCTATATACCTTTTATTGCAACTTTTAAAAAAGGGAGAGATTTTCTTATAATGGGTATTGTGTTGGCAATATTGATCGCATTGGGGCAAGAAGGGTATCAAAATTTACGGAAGAAAACGAACTATTGATATAATTTTATGTTCGTGCAAAGACCAATGTATTTAGACATGCTGCGTTACTTTTTGGGGGTCTTTATATAATTCAAACGAGTGTGAAAAGCCTACTGAGATTACCTACTTATTAATCCCTCCGCTCAAGTGCACACTGTCTTGTGGTTCAGAAACCTCATAAGCAGGCTAGTGTTTCTCTTTTCAAGCGCCTTGTATCCTTTGGCAATTAGGAGCTTTACAAATCCAGTTATTATTATTATAATTATTAATACAGGAATGTTCTATTTTATTATTAAAAAGAAAAAAACGGAAATAGCTGAAGTCACAGTGAGAAAAAAGAATTATGTGCTTATACGAATTGCTTCCATATTTGTTGATTTCGGGCAATTTCTGCACGCATATTGGTCACACTCATACACTTATTTACTCTAAGCAAGATAGTTCACATAAAAGAACATTTAACTACGTTTAATTCATATAGATACGGATGTGCCTACGCGCGTGTGTTATCGTTCCATTTCCATCAATCCACGAATAATGATGGATGCACGACAACCAAACCTTGTGTTAAGAGTAGAGAAGTCTTTATAGCGTAGTTCATACAGTCAGTTCCCTAATTAATGAAGTTCATTTTGAATTTTGAAATTCGTTACTGCACACGTGGTTTTTTAAAACAGCCGTGGATTCTGAAAGCACCTACCACACTCATAATCATTTTAAACTATCGCGTAGTTCATAACCAAACTCCCAGATATTATTGTAAAGATAAACAAATATATATATTCAATTTGTTAAAGAGATAAATACAAGCGTTTTTACTGGCGAAAACTATTAAAAGCAGACATGTGCCAGACTTGTTTTTAAATAAATTACTAATTTTACATGTGTACATAAATGTTCAAACACTCCCAGCCCAAATTATTGTCATAATATTAAACAATTTTGTGTGAAGGACGCACGTTTCCCAATATCTTTCCAATCCGAAATATCCGGATTCAGATCACGTAGGTTATACGTAACCACTAACCTGTCTGCCGTAAGGATAACAAAAATTCTTGGATGGACTCCTTTCTTGCAATCTTTAAAAATGTGTGGACAGATAGTTTATATTAAGAAAGTGGATGGAATTTCATGACTGACAATGGTAGACTGGTATGTTGTCTAAACTAAGTGGCCATTAAACTGTAAATTTGAGGCATTTACTTACTCACGGTCATCAATTTCATTCACCTCGATTTGCCGCACTTTCTAGAGCCGAGTGACTATAACCGCAGCGACTAGAAATCTGTGCTGGCTGCTGGGCGCGGTCTGACATGCTATGCGTTGGGTGTTTCGTAACTAAAAAAAATTTTTTATTTTTTTTATTTTGGGTGTTATTTTAAAGTCACTTTATTTTAGCTTGTACTATTTGGTGTGATATTGTTGTATTTTCTCTGTGAGAGTTTTAAAATGTGAAGGAAACATGCTCAAAGTTTCCCATTTTTTCATACCTAACTTGTGTAAAGTGAGTTATTGGTATCTGAAGTCAGAGTCAGTGGTTGTAGAAGCTCAACGGATAGCACATTTCTCCAATTCAAGTGCCTTAGCCTAATCTGATCTCTAGTTTTCGAGGACAGACGGCTCAAACCCATTTCCGGGTAGTTTTAACAGCATACAGCTCGAGTTTAACACCCTTATGGCCAAATGGGTCACATCTGACCTTCATAGGAGGGGGAGCAAAGTATATTTCTGATTTTCTCTTTTTGGGCTTTTGGGATCTGGGTTGGCAGATCAAGGTCATTGTGTTGCATAGAGCCCGCCCGTTGGTGGTTTTTCTAGGTAGCCGTGACCATCCCCTAGCGCTCCGTTGTTACGGGTACGTCGCCTCCATTGGCTACATGTACGCCAACGTATAGGGCCTACCTTGAAAAAAACCTCCTTGGTATTGTTTCAAGTGCATCAAACTCCAGGCACCTTCATATCTTCAGAACTGATTTCTTTTAAATCATCTGTTTATGATGCACTCGCTCATCATCTGACAAAACACTTCTCACGTTCCCAATAACCAAATCAGCTCACTGGTGATCGTGCCTTTTACGCTTCTGCCCCACGACTCTGGAATTCCATTCCAAAATCATCCGGAAGTCTGATACACTTCAAATGCTATTGCAATCGAAAAAACTTAAAACTTATTTGTTTTTATGATGTTTTGCATTGTTTTGTGATAATGTCAATTTGCAATTTTGTTTTTGTGTTATATTTTGTACTTTGATGTATATTGCTTATGTCTGTATATTGTTAATTCGTTTATTACTGTATGTTTATTTGTAAAGTCGCTGCGGTCTTGTTGTTGTTGCGCTATATAAATGCTTGGTTGTTGTTGTAAGACTACATGTATAATTTCTTTTGAAAAAAGCCCCTGCAACTAATAAGATTACTGATTGGTGACTGGACTGGCCCAGGATTTTGCTTGTCCTCTGCTAAATCATTGTTAGCTACAGTTTTAAAGGAGAGTGTTATGCAACATTCAACCGTTGGGATTATGGTATTAACTGTCCAACACCTAGAAATGCAATCAGACAACAATGCTGAGGACTATCTAGACACACTGGCTGACTGAACTGGGCCATAAATATATTCGCCAATGTTCAAGCTTGCCAGCCCCATCAAAATCGTAATGTAAAATGGAGAGGATTACCGTAAACAGAACGAAGCTGGTTTTTGAATTTGATTTGATCACTTTGTAAGATACCTACATGACAGCCGGCCGATTATCATGAATCAATAACATATCTTCATTTTTAAAAAGCAGATTTAGTGAAGAAATAATAGACAATGCCAAAAATATTTGATAAATTTTTACATACCGTAGATAAATGTTCAAACACCCAAGGTAAAAAAAATAAAAAATAATCGTAAATTCAAATATTTCGAATAGCATCTTGGCCAATCTGAATATCCGCATTGTACTATGGATGAGAAATCTGATTTTTTAAACATGCTTTTTCACATCCACGACAACTCAACTATCCGCTCGTTAAATCATTTTACAGTAAGATAACAGTGATTTTAGGTCACGTAGGAACTAAGCCTGAAGTCAAGATAGATCATGCCGCGTAGTAAGGATTGCCCTATAACCCAATTTTTACATGAGTCCCATGTGATCTCTAGTTAATGACAGCATATGAAACTCCATTTCCTGTAATTCTTAACAGCATTTTACCATTTCAAAAGTCCCATAAAAAATCGTAATGCTGCTTGGATAGGATGAACGTAAAACTGGAACGAATCTGATTGCTGGAACACTGGATCACATATGAACGTAAAACTAAACGAAGCCTTATTGCTGAAGACGGCACACATATGCACGTAAAACTAGAACGAAGCTGATGCTGTAATACTGGCATCACATATGAACGTAAAACTAAACGAATCTGTTTTTGCTTGAACACTTGGCATCACCTATGAACGTAAAATAGAACGAAGCGATTTGATTGCTGAAGACTGGCGTCACAGATGAACGTAAACCTTAAACGAAGCTATTGCTTGCAGACTGGCATCACATATTAACGTAAAATAGAACGAAGATGATTGGTGAAGACTGGCACATCACATAATGACGTAAAAAGAAGAACGAGCGATTTGCTGAACACTGGCAAATCACATATGAACGTAAAATTAGAACGAAGCTGATTGCTGAAGACTGTGGGGGCTCACCGATGACCGTAAAACTAGAACGAAGCTATGTCTGAAGACTGGACATCGACAGATGACTTACAACCAAACGAACTGATTGCGAAAGACCTGGCATCGGAAAACATATGAATGTAAAACTAGAACGAAGCTGATGCTGAGACCTGGCATCCAGATGAATGTAAAAATAGAACGAAGCTGATTGCTGAACACTGGCATCACATATGAACATAAAAACTAGAACGAAGCTATTTCTGGAAGACCTGGCATCACATATGAACGTAAAAATAGAACGAAGCTGATTGCTGAAGACTGGCATCACAATATGAACGTAAAATAGAACGAACTGATTGCTGAAAACTGGCCATCATATTGAACGTAAAACTAGAACGAAGCTGATTGCGGAAGACTGCATCGCCATATGAACGTAAACTAGAACGAGCTGATTGCTGAAGACTGGCATCACATAGACGTAAACTAGAACGAAGCTGATTGCTGAAGACTTTCATCACATATGAACGTAAAATTAGAACGAAGCTGATTGCTGAAGACTGGCATCACATATGAACGTAAAACTAGAAACTAAGGCTGATTGCTGAAGACTGGCATCACATATTGAACGTAAAACTCGAACGAAGCTGATTGCTGAGCTGGCATCACTATGAACGTGAAAAACTAGAACGAGCTGATGGCTGAGACGGCATCCCATATGAACGTAAAATTAGAACGAAGCTGATTACTGAACACTGGCATCACATCACATATGACCGTAAACTAGAACGAAGCTGATTGGCTGAAGACTGGCATCACAGATGAACGTACAACCAGAACGAAGCTGATTGCTGAAGACGGGCAGCACATATGAACGTACAACTAGAACGAAGCTGATTGCTGAAGACTTGGCAGCACATATGAAACGTAAATTAAGGAAGAAGCTGATTTCTGAAAGACTGGCATTATAATGAACGTAAAACTATACGAATCTGATTGTGCTGAAGACTGGCATCACATATGAACGTAAAACTAAACGAAGCGGATTGCTGAAGACTGGCATCACATATGAACGTAAAATTAGAACGAAGCTGATTGCTGAACACTGGCATCACATATGAAACGTAAAATTAGAACGAAGCTGATTGCTGAACACTGGCATCACATATGAACGTAAAAATAGAACGAAGCTGATTGCTGAAGACGGCATCACAGGATATGGAACGTAAAACTAGAACGAAGCTGAGTGCTGAACACACTGGCATCACATATGAACGTACAACCAGAACGAAGCTGATTGCTGAACACTGGCATCACATATGAACGTAAAATTAGAACGAAGCTGATTGCTGAACACTGGCATCACATATGAACGTAAAACAGAACGAAGTGATTGGTGAAGACTGGCATCACATATGAACGTAAAATTAGAACGAAGCTGATTGCTGAACACTGGCATCACATAAGTAAAACTAGAACGAAGCTGATTGCTGAACACTGGCATCACATCTAACGTAAAAAATAGAACGAAGCTGATTGCTGAAGACTGGCCTCACAGATGAATGTAAAAAATCGAACGAAGCTGATTGCTGAACACTGGCATCACATATGACATAAACCTAGAACGCGCTTATTGCCGAACACGTCATCACATATGAAACATAACCTGAACTAAGCGATTGCTGAAGACTGGCATCACATATGAACGTAAAAATAGAACGAAGCTGATTGCTGAAAACTGGCATCACATATGAACGTAAAATTAGAACGAAGCTGATTGCTGAATACTGGCATCATATATGAACGTAAAACATGAACGAAGCTGATGCTGAGACTGCATCACATATGAACGTAAAATTAGAACGAAGCTGATTGCTGAAGACTGGCATCACATGTGAACGTAAAACATAACGAAGCTGATTGCTGAAGACTGGCATTACATATGAACGTAAAACTAGAACGAAGCTGATTGCTGAAGACTGGTCATCACATATGAACGTAAAAATAGAACGAAGCTGATTGCTGAAGACTGCACACATATGAACGTAAAACTAGAACGAAGCTGAATTGCTGAAGATGGCATCACATATGAACGTAAAATTAGAACGAAGCTGATTGCTGAAGACTGGATCACATATGAACGTAAAATTAGAACGAAGCTGATTACTGAACACTGGACCATCACATATGAACGTAAAACTAGAACGAAGCTGATGTGCTGAAGAACTGGCCTCACGATGAACTACAACAGAACGAATCCGCTGATGCTGAGACTGTCAGCAACAATATGAACGTAAAACTAGAACGACGCTGATGCCTGAAGACGTCAGCACATATGAACGTAAAATTAGAACGAAGCTCTGATTGCTGAAGACTGGCATCATTCTGAACGTAAAACTAGAACTAAGCTGATTGCTGAAGACTGGCATCACATGTGAACGTAAAACTAGAACGAAGCTGATTGCTGAAAACTGGCATCAATATGAACGTAAACTAGAACGAATCTGATTGCTGAACACTGCATCACTATGAAAACTTCAACTCGAACGAAGCTGATTGCGGAAGACTGTCATCACGATGAACGTAAAACTAGAAGAACTTATTGCGAACAACTGGCTCACATATGAACGTAAAATTAGAACGAAGCTGATTGCTGAACACTGGCATCACATCTGAACGAAACTAGAACAAGCTGATTGCTGAACACGGGCATCACATATAACGTAAACTAGAACGAAGATGATTGGTGAAGACTGGCAATCAATATGAACGTACAACTATAACGAAGCTGATTTCTGACACTGGCATCGACATAGCAACGTAAAACTAGAACGAAGCTGATTGCTGAACACTGGCATCACATATGAACGTAAAATTAGAACGAAGCTGATTGCTGAAGACTGGCATCACATAATGAAAACGTAAAACTAGAACGAAGCTGATTGCTGAACACTGGCATCACATATGAACGTCAACTAGAACGCACTGATTGCGTAAAACACTGGCATCACATATGAACTTAAAATTTAGAACGAACTGATTGCTGAAGACGGGCATCACATATGAACGTAAAAATAGAACGAAGCTGATTGCTGACACTACTGGCATCACATATGAACGTAAAACTAGAACGAAGCTGATTGATGAAGACTGGCATCACATTTTGATTAATTTGCAGATAAAGATCGCGAGCATGGACCGAATTTTACATCCCTGGCAAACGTCAAAATATCCCAGGTATCCAATGCCGATTTTAAAAAATACAATACTCATAGAACCGCTTAATGATGTCATAAATTTTAGATCAAGGGAAATACAAGACTTCTCCCCTTGGCCTCAAATAACAAATTTTGTAAAAGAAAGGGGCATGTATGCTAACTATGTTTGCCTCATGTATTATGCATTTTCAGCAATAACGCTTATTTAAGCGGACTGGCAAATTTTCACAAAATCTGAATTTCTTCAATTTGCTCTCAAATGATAGTCTACTCCATTGGAAGACAGAGATATATTTTACACATAAAAATACATCACCCAAAAACAGATAGGGACCTTGATCTGAGGATAAAGACAAAGTTAATGTGTAGTCCACTTTTATTACCGTTTTCCCATAACTTTACTCAACAAATGTGTAGATTACATGAGATTTTTACCTCGTACCAACTGATATTAAAACCACAAAGCTTTAGACCGGTCAACAAGGGTCATAGCGTGGGAAACAGAATACGCGTGCCTGTATCTTGTTTAACTCCATTTTCGTCGTCGCTGATTACGCGGCGACGTTTTAATTACAAAATCGTTCTGTTTACCCATAAGGAGCAGTGGTCTCAATCAGTTCGTTGAAGGGCTTTTGATATAAAAGCTTTACAAACCATCAAAAATATCGATTTTGAAAATCTTGAGGCGCAACTATTTTTCCAAATGTGCCAGTGGCTCTCTATTATGAATCTGACCATAGGGATGGGGAACTGACTTCGTAACCATCAGATACCTATCCGACATTCTAAACTAAAGGCCTCATTAAAATCGTTGGTCCTGTTTGATAAATACATAATTAATCTCTGATAGTACAATTCGTGTCGATTTCGTTTTTCTGGTAAGTTTACCATACTACTACGGAAAAGAATTTCTCCGCCCACTTGTCATAAGTAAGAAGACCATTAGAACATAATCGCACCCAACTTACCCACGGACTGCTACGTGCAGTAGTTGTAATGTCCTTTCCTGTCGAACGCGGCGGTATGATCGCAGGGGTTCCGCGGGTGTTTTCGGATGCTTAGCAGTTGTTAAACTATCTTACCTCAATGCTATTTTCATCAACCACAAAATCGAGACTGTTGCCACTAGCTAAGCCCCCGCAACTGCGCTCTAATCGTTAGTGTCCAAGAAAGGACCACAACGTCACTATCAGGTCCTATTTGTGATTTCAAAAAGCTGGAAAACAGATTAATGAGGACAAGATACAAAAAAATCATGAAACGACCCGTATCTTTTAAACTTTTCATTTTCCAAGTGTGTTTCCATAATGGACACCTTTTCTGACATACTTTTTCTGACACCCTATGAGTTGGAACCTCACCGAATAAACCACATAAACCACATATTCCGTTAAATTCTGTTAAGGTTCCGAATTCATAGGTGTCAGAAAAAGTATGTCAGAAAAGGGTCATGAAAATATAATGAGACTATCATAAATTTAAAAAATTCTTTTTAAGAATTTCAAACAATATCCCTCACCTAAATCCATGACATTCCCTTCTAAGTAACCAATCCAAATAACCTTTTGATGGCTGTATGCAGCGTAAATGTTTATCTCTGATTGGCTAATTGTATCATGTATTTTTGACTAACCAATCAAATCTGTTTGGTAGTGCCTATATGTTTAAAATTGCTGACTCTGTTTGTATCAGCAACTAATACTAGATTCCAGTTGATGTTTTTGAATAGCCTCTACTTTTTTTGTATGGGGAGGTAGGAAATTGAGGGATTAGTATGTAAAACTTTGGTCCGTGTATTTGTGGTATGATTCGCTATAGCACGATAGCCAACCCTGAGCGGTTGGGCCATTCACAGTCCGAATCAATAATCAAAACGCCTGTTCAAAGAAATGCAAACTAAATACAGGAATAGTTTCATTGAAAGCAGGTGAAAGCTGATTTTATGAATAGTGAAGATAAACGGTCAAAGGCTGCATTGTCACGCACAGGACTGACCGCCCTCTAAAATACAGTGTGAGTCAATAAAAACCCTACATCAGAATAAAAAATATTAAAATAGTTTAAGAAGATTTTTGCTCAAATGTTTGCTTTGGTTTAAAGAGGGATAAACAGGCTTTCCGAAAAACGTTTATTTGGTGTTCATTTGGGACTTTAGAGGCAGAAGTATTATGTCTATTTGCTGAGATCGTAAAATCCTGTTTGTGGTGGCCGATTTTGGCCAAACAAAAGATCCATCGTTTACATAGATTAAACATGGTCTTCACAATGAAATTTGAGTAAAAACACTTACACAAGTATTGTTAAACAACTTATAGAAGGTGAAGAGTAAATTCTAATGATATAAAAAATACTATTCCGGAGATTCAAAAGAGAATGCTGAGTAAAAAACTGTTAAATTTCCCCAATAAGAAAGTCAAGATACTGGTGTAAGGCCACAGTTTTTTGGATCAGCAAGATTTCATGGTTGCACTACAACGAAACTTGGGAGCCAAAGTTAAACCACAGAAGGTTTGCATTCCGCTTGGAAAAACAGTGCGTATTTAAATTTTAAGTTTGGAATTCCCAATTTATTACCGAAAACTTCAGCTTTTTAGTTCTCCTCAATTTAGGGACGCTGAGTATACTGTATTTTGTTGCAAATAATTACCTAGATATGTACAACAAAAATCTCTGAGCAGATTTCATTTATTTCATGAACTGAAACATGATATATGGAGTGATGTTCAATAACTGACCTTTCATGAATTGAACAATGGTACTTTGATTGATGAAGATATTTTAACTTATAATTATGTTACCACAACAGACCGTTTTTATATATTCAAACTGATATGTTTTTGTAGAGAAGAAATTCGATACCATCTGAAATTGCATTTGTGAATTGCCTTTTCTATAATATGTTATGGTATCCTCGGTGTCAGCCTCCTCCCCATAATCTAAAATCGGCCAAAACAGAATTTTTAGTCTCTCCCCGCAATTGACATAAGTTTCTGACCCCAAAGTCGAAGACACCAAATAAAAAATCTTCTGATACTTGTTTATCCCTGTAAACAACCACAGCACACAGTCACGCAAAAACAACCGTTTAAACCTTTTAAGAAAAATATTTCCTAATGTAAGGGTTTTATTGACTCACACTGGGTAACTATGAATATGTTGTGGTAGGCAATGTTTAAACCAATTCGGGGTAGACCCACTATGCATCACTAGTATAATACAAAGTATTTACTGGACGACAACAGAACTTTTATTTGTAGTTGGCCAGTTTCTTTCAAAGATTCCGTTCTCTTTTGTAGTGGCGAGGAAAAATCGAAGATTTTCGGGTATTTCTGTCCCCTATTTGAGTAAAGGACGAAGTCCAAACTCCCCCATAACTCTACTACTACCATCAACTGGAATCTACTATAATAGATAGTATAATAGTTTCATAATACACTGCGTACCATGTCCGGAACAAATGGTGAACAATAGGGCAATCACTCAGTTGACTCTTCATCACGCAACATTAGGAACTATATCTGCTTTACCACACCGGCCTACACATCACAATAAAGGGGTTGGTTATTTTTTCACTGAAAAGGGTAAGAATACGATGCTGGTAACCGCAATATGCGGTAGAGTCTCAGCTTGCCAATGAATTTTGTCAGTTTTGAAATCTGACAACGATATGGGTGATAGCGGTATAGGAAGTGACGCAAAACTTTGTAATAAATTGGTGTATCCTTGGTGTAAGGCTTTGACTGAAAAAAATCACTCAAAAGCATATAATCCCCATTCACGTCTACACAGACTACTCTTGTTATTTCGTGCTGCAATTACATGAAGGAGTAAACGTTTTGTCCTATACTTACATTAAATGCTGTCTTGGATATAATAATAGTTTAGGCTATGGGCACATAACTGTACGTCACAAAACGCCAAATTCGGTGTCTGAAATGGAAACGTTTCCAAGCAAGGCACTTATGTCCTTTGGGCCGGTGCACCGTTTTTGAGACATTGAATATTCTACTAAGACATCATTTACCTATAGACATGTATCAAGACTTACCTCATTTTCCCTCGTGTCCTGTCTATAATGGACGTGTCTAACTGAAACACCAAAGGCACTGTGTTTACAGTGTAACATTCTTGAATATGATACAAAAATAACTTTTTACAGCAAAGCAATAAATATGTTTTCTTTTTAAAAACTCGAATTTATTATTTTATACATCAAATTCGAAATATAATGTCAAATAAAAAATATACAAAACTAGTACAGAATGACAATCGCGTCATGTTTCTTACACACGTGCAGAAGTGAGAGATACGCCAATACTCGCTGCCAAGATTTTTTTGTAAATGTGATGGGATCTGGAAAATCCCGTAGGACGTCGACTTCGAGACTGCTGCCTTGTAACTGGCTTCGTGTCTTTTGTTTGAGCCCGTGGACAGCAATGGAATGTGCACATCACAGTGGATGGAATGTGCATATTTATTTAAAACGAAGGACACAAAATCAGCATGCAGGAAGTCTCGAGTGCGACATCCGACGGGATTTTTAAAATCGTACCACGGACTTAATTGCTGTTATTTGAATTAACTTAAATTGGTTGTACTTCTTAATTTAATTTACGAATATAAAATGCGACGAATCCTTTTACTAGCTATGCTGTAAAGATTTATCGGCTTATTAGAGGAGGAGCAGAATATCATAGGGGCCTTATTTAAGGAATTCGTTTACCTCCCACTACAGAAAAGGTTTGACACCTTTAGTAGTTAGTATGGACCCTCTACATCAATGCTAGGTAGGTAGTACTCTCAAATTGTGGTGTCACTTTTTCAATAGGGGCCAATTTAAGTTTACACAGGGGTCAAACTTTTAAACTTTTAAAATGCCCCAATCATGTTGAAATGTATGCCATATTGGTCATAGATGGTACAAACTACATTTTTGGAATCCTTATGACTAGACGGACAATATGGCATACATTTCAACATGACTGGAGCATTTTAAAAGTTTGACCCCTGTGTAAACTTAAAATGGCCCCTATTGAAAAAGTGACACCACAATTTGAGAGTACTACCTACCTAGCTTTGATATAGAGGGTCCATACTAACTACCAAAGGTGTCAAACCTTTTCTGTAGTGAGGGGTAAACGATGATGTTTGACCTGGGTCCTAGCTCCTCCACTATATATAGCACACTTTAAGTACAGCATAATTCAAAATGTTTTACTCTGATCTCTCTAACCTTCAATAATTCGTCGGATTTAAAATACGACGCGCCACCAGTGCTTGTACTTGCCAGTCCATTTTCCTTCCTAGCCCTCCCAAGGATCGACATTGCATATTTTGGTGTCTAATTTACCCTGTGAAATCTTGGGACTGAAAGATGTTTGGTTTTGATGCCATGAGCGAAAATGTGCCTTAAAAAAGCATATCGGCAAACTGTTTTTGCATAGATTTTAAGTAGATATAATATCTTTCAATGTTGCGGGGTATGTCAAGTTTAAAAGTTACACATTTTCTTCAAAATGAATAAAATGTCATCTCAATGTTCTCCCTAAATATTAATGATCAGTGGCTGTACATCATACTACATCAAAGAAATTGCATTGTGATCTGATTTCATTGCAGAACGTTTATCAACAAAGTGAAAAAAATATATTTCAGATTCTTACAGAGCAGAGGAATATAATACAATTTTATACAGAGGAACATGATATAAATTATACAATTTACATTTCAACGAATCTTCTTGATTTATCAAAGGCGAATAAGGGAAAGGTCATTATTTATAACTAAAGTTGACCGTAGGGATATGGAGTTCATGAAAACGGGTGATGACAAAATTAAAAGTGGTGGCAATTTGCATACGACGCCATTTTCCAAAATGGAAGCCATCTTAAAGCTAAAAACACCTAAGAAGACAATTCTGGTGTAAAAAATGTTTTTTTTCTGGGTCAAGGAGGTCAATAAAACTATTTCCAAAATTATACAATGTTGCATGTGCCGATATTTTACAAGATGGCTGACATTTTATTGACACAAACCTTACATTTCCTATTATATAGCCTATATGATTGTGGTGTCAAATTAAATATTTTCTGGGTCAAGAAGTTCAATAAAACTATTTACAAAACTGTCAGATGAATATAAAAGTAATGGAAGTTTTCATACGTCACTATTTTTCAAGATGGTCAACATATAAAATTGAAAATCCTTTATACCTTGCTATATACCTAGGATGACGAATTTGGTGACAAGGGTCAAGGATTTCAACAGCAATATTCTCAAAACTGTCAGATGTGTCGTGAGTCATGTTTTTCATGGACTACCAATGTGACACCCAAAATGTGACACCTTGACTATTTTATATGTATTATCCAAAACATATATCTGGAATTACATGGTAATTTTGATATTTAGGGCTGCATTACTTTAATAGAAACTATTATTTGTTTGTTGCAGATATGTCAAGAGTAAAATGGCTCCGAATTTCGAACAATTAAATGGCCATGGTCACGTGCACACCTATTATGGTAGTCAATATTTTGGTGTTTTCGTTCATAGGGCCATAAAGCGCAGTATAATTAAATCTTTAAAAATTCTAATCTATAAGATTTAATTTTTTAAATCTAAAAATGGATTGGTCCCTAATCACAATGCTTTGGGATTTATTTTAAATCCTTGTAATTTAGAGTGTGACCCAGAAAACACTAATCTTGACACCAAAATCATATTCTTAGGTTATATAATAAGAAATATACGGGTTTCTTTGACGAGATGTCGGCCATCTTGAAAAAAATAGCCGTGTATATACATTTCCATGACTCGGACAATTCTGGCAATTGTATATTGAACCTCTTGACCCAGACAACTTACATTCCGACACTAAGTCACCATAGTAGTGCTATTACCTTTAAAATGGCGGCCATTTTGGAAAATGTTGGTTTATTCAAATTGCCATCACTTTTGTTTTTGTCATACGTATTTTCATGAACTACACAACCCTATGATCAATTTTAGTTATGATTGTAAATGGTTGGTAGAAATCTAAGGCCCTTCTTCACCAGATGCTGCAGCACTATACGCCAGGGGTTTGATTTAAGGAGTGAGGAGAGGATTATTTGAGGAGAAGTCAATGGCAGCATGGTGTATGTTGGCCTGAGGTCAGCAAGGACGGTGCATAAGCTCTACTTCTATTCCAGAGTGATTTATACACGAAATATCCATTTGAAGGGGAAAATATTTTGAGAAATTCTGAAATTTGCGAATTGTTTAACTTTATTTTGAAGTAAAGAAATTAAGTACGGTATGTAAAAGTTTACATTATTATGGGAAATATTTTACAGTCTTAAACTCATAATTTGACAAGAAGATTTTGAAATCAATATATAAATATTATCTGATAAGTATATATTTCTGTACCAGCTACCACCCTTCTATTAACCGGTCGTCAAGTCATGTGACTCGGATTTTCTCTCCCGCTTCACAAGCTCACTCTTAAAAAAATATAACATCGGATGGTGTCATTTTATTGTGTGGAACGGATTAATTTTATCATATTTCTCATCAAGTTGGATTTTTTGGTCTTATAGCGTTTTGTTGGAGTACATCAGCTTGTACGGACCGAGACATAGTTTTTAAAAATTTAATACTTTCTCTCTCGCTATTTGTGTTTACGCGCCAGGCCATGGTGTCTTTAGTAGTCGCTGACTTCGGAATATCCACATACTGTAAGAAAATTTTTATGAGTGGTTATTTATTTTGGAACTCTAAAGCTTAATTGACATAATTTGATCACAAGGCTCGATAAAAAAAAAACTCATAAGATATGGGATTTCTAACACAAATACAAAGTTTACTACGTTGTGGTTATAATGCGCCCATGCGCGCGGGAGTGATTTGATCAATTTACATCGGTTATTTTACCTTTAATTCAATTTTAAAATGCATGTAATTTTACCTCAACTACAGCGACAGTATTTTGGAATGATTTTTCTCCACTCTGCACTCAGTGCCTTGCGTACCTGCATTCTAAAAATATTATTTTTTCAGTTATATAGAGTTTTAAAACGGTCGTCTGTTGGGAAAGTTTTACTATGTCTGATACGTCTTACCTCGTGTTCAACAAGCAAGACACGGTCACCAGCCAAAGTCCCTGAAAATAATAACCATTATTTGTGTCATTTTGACGTGAACTGAGTACATCTTCCAGGAGGGCAT
The DNA here is from genome assembly GCA_023653785.1 of Ophioderma brevispina. NCBI lineage: Eukaryota > Metazoa > Echinodermata > Ophiuroidea > Amphilepidida > Ophiodermatidae > Ophioderma > Ophioderma brevispina. The sequence goes on from JAMKCH010081392.1 coordinate 146,697, forward strand.
TATTATTAAGTTGTTGCTTTCTGCTACTTGAAGGTGCTAAAGGCTGCCTCAAATTGTTTGGTAAAAACAGCATTTCCTAATAGGGTCAATGGTGTCTTTCATTCATTTTAAACATTCATGAAATCTTAATAGGACGCCGCCTACGATGTCTTTCGTTCTCAGCCCCCCCCCACCCAAAAAAAACACATCACACCACCGTGGACACCACATACTTGGAATTGAGAGCTATCTTGGGTCCTAATCTATAACTTTGACCCACAATTAATAATAGCTTCAAAGCATAAAAATTTAATGCGGAAATGTACAATGGTGTTGCTATTCTGCACACAGACGGTTCAAACCACTTTATCAGTAGACAACAGATAATTAAGACGAAAATAATTCTATAATATGCTTAAGAAACTTTCAAGCAAAAAATTAAAAGAAAAAAATGTTTTTAAACTGTAGGGAAAAAAACTAGAAAATTGACGGATATTCAGCTGAAAATCTATATAGCGGTTATTGAATGTGAAGTTTATAGGTAGTTAAAAACATGGTCCGAAAAAGGACCTATGGTGAAGACATGCAAGTAATGTATAGTCTTGATATGAACGATAATTTTATAACAAATATATAAAAAAACCAAAATCTTAAAAAAACCCAAAAACGAAAAAAATAAAAATCTTAAATATTGTTTCAGGTAAAAATTCAATATGCGGTTATGAAAACACTCAGGATTTCAAAACTTCAGTAGCGTTTACCTTACTCAAGATGTTTGAAATAATTCGGTACGTATTAATTGTACCCGCAAAGATATTGGTAATGTCAAATATGTATGTCAAACAATACTAAAGTTTCCAGCCAATCCAAAAATCCAGCCAACACCAAGCATCGGGAGAGTATGAATGCGCTTCTCAAACCAACTCTGTAGGGAGCGAGAAGACGAAAAAACTCGATTTATGACATTGATACTGAATATTATTCCTGGGAAACCCCAAAGGTCGTTTTACGGTTGAGCAAAATACGATGTGAATCAAAAAAAATGCGCAACGCTGCAGATGACCTGAATTTAAATAAAGTCACTGAATAATAGATCTGTTGTGTTTGATAAGGCAATCTAATATGCTTCCAAATGTTGAAAAAATGAAAGAACCGATTAAAAAAAAGCCAGATATGACCAAGTTTGTAAACACCCCTTTTTCCTCCAGTCCAGGGGATTTACCACAGTTAAGCAAAGAATAAGTCAATGTACGATATAGGGGACATAGCATTATGAAAGTAATGAGACCCATGCTATTTTGATTAATTGATTCTATTGAATTAGTCAAGAATCTCCTCGTGATCTTCAAAAGGAATATGGTCACACAAAATCTCCCCCAATTAATCCTGATGTGTAAAATCAAAAAGGGTTTCACACTACTACTAGTATTAATAACAAGTTATGCCAATTAAAGGCACTAAACTCTTTGCAATATCCTCAACCAATGGGAAGATCTTGATTTCTTGCTCTGCAACAGGTGAATTGGTGTTGGGATTCGTCATAACAGTTAGGTATAAATAAATTCATTTATTAATCGTAGTTGAAAATAATAAGAAAATGTAGCATTTAAGTGGACCCAAAGGAATCATGATATTTGATATTGTACATTCTCACAAACACAAGTTAATGTGTGTAAAATACCTGTCCATAGGAAATGGCGAAAAAAAGGGGTGTGCTTACAATTTGGTCATATCTGGCTTATTATTTAATCGCTTTCTTTCATTTTTTCAACATTTGGGAAGTATATTGGATGTGTTTTATACACAAACAACAACAATCTATGATATAGTGATTGCATTAAGGTCAAGATAAGCTTAATCCTGGCACATGTTTTTTAATTCACTAGTAGGAGAGAACCATACATTGAATAAAGGACTATAATCATGAAAAAGGAGTACTTACTTTACCTACCTTACATTGTGAGCGATGACTTGGCAGCGGCCATTGTCTTTTGCAAACGATATTAGTACAATGGGTTCATCAGGAATGAGTTGAAATACATAATATGGGAATCAATGTACTACTCTCTAAATAAAAAATACAACGGTACTCGGGCCGCATCATCTCTAACATGTAGTTATTTCCATAGCATAAAAAGTACAATATACAACAAACAAAACAGATATGGAGGAGAAGAAAAGAGGCCAAGACCCGAAGCGCTTCTCTTAAATCCAATGTCACATGAAAAAAAATAAAATTATATTGCAACTATAACACACTAATAAACCCAACCATGATATACGAACAAACTGCAAACAAACAAAACCAATGCCCCAAACAAGATCTCCTCAAATATAAATTCAAACTACTTGTAACGAAGTCATAAGTGGAATTTTTGAGTAGAGGGTCTAAAACTGTTTGAGATGATGCATTTTTAAGTTTTGAGGTAACGTATTCCAAAAAAATTGGGACCTGATGCCCTTACACCTTGGCAGCCAAGTGATTTTGTTTTGCATTAAGTGAGAAACCATTTATATTCTGTTAAAGGAATATGAATATTACTTCTTTTAGTAAAATATTTTCTCAAATATTGGGGGTAATTTGAGCAGGGGAGAAGGTTGAAGAGAAAACATACAAGCTCTAATTTATACATGTCAAAAACATTCAAAAATTGTGATCTTAAAATAAATGGGCAGAATGACATCTTAATGGCTAACCTGAGAGTATTCTTACAGCACGTTTTTCTAACTTAAATAGCTTATCCAAATGAAATTTTATTCGTATTTCCCCATGCGAGTATTCCGAGCTTATGTATGGTAAAATTAGCGTACAATATAGTGATTTGTGAATTATATTGAGGTACGAAATGTTTCATTTTGTTAGAATCCCTATATTTTAGATTTGTTCTAGCAATCCCATTCAAATGGTCTTTCCAGGTCAAATTTTCGTCACTACGCACCGAGGAATTTGGTTTGCTTACCGAACCAGTTTTGTACGTCTAGTATAAACATCGAAATATGACTTTTATTGTACGTGTTTTGTGAGCTTGTACAAATGATCAGATAGTTTGTTTTGGTAGCATTTATTGGGAAGTTTGTTTGCCTTAAACCAGTTTGTTACTTCTTTTTTTTTTTTTCTTCATTGATTATAATATTTTCATTTGAAATATCTTTATAAGACTAAAGTAAGTATTATCGTCAGCAAAAAGTGAAACTGTAAATTTAGATGAAATTTGAGATATTTACAAGGGTGCATAATTGGTAGCTGGGTAGTAAACCATAACTGGGAATGGTTAAGCTAGAAAATGTCTGTGTGTCACAACGAAGGAATTTTGTAATTAGAATAATATTATCGGGTCCCGATAATAATTCAACGGCTGCGGAAACGGCCTTTTAAGTGAAATAGCCGGGAAATAGGCGCAATGTACGTATCTACGCTCACCATTAGTGGTTTTATCGGTTCAGGAAAATCAAGTTAAAGGTTAAAAAAAAAAAAAAAAAAAAAAAAAAAAAAAAAAAACTTAACATTTCCAGCTCTGCCGTTAAGTCCAATTGGGATCCCAATTCTAATTTATACAAAATCGCTTATTTTATGATAAATAAGCATTTTTAGCATTCTCGCTCACAGGTATAGTTTAATACTAGACAATTACCCAACATATAATGTGGTTATAAGTGATAACTGTGCCAAAATCTCAACATTTGAAAATTGGGGGCGATACTAACTCCAAAAATGCGCCATTATTGCTTTTAAGGAAGGCGACCAATAAGGGATTTCACCCTAAAAGAGTGGTTACACGGCCCACTCCGAAAAGAGCTGACAATTCACACATTCGGATAATATTTCTAGGGTCAATGTACTCTTAATGAGTTACAAAAAAGATAAAGTTAATAATTTTAATTTTAGATTTTTTTTTTTTTTTTTTAAATAATGTCAAAAACCTTAAGCATGTATATTGCCTTACAATACTCAAATAGAAATCTTATTTTATGAATTCAAATTGAAATTATAACCAAAATACAGCCAGACCTGGTCCTACAAAGCCCCAGATTATTCCATCATTACGTTATAACAACAACTATAATTGAAAACAAAGAAAAGGTGTTCTTAACTGAAAAACCTGTTTACGGTTTAAATATACTCCGCATTTTCTAGTCAATAAAGCCCTGTATTAATAAAGCTACAGGGAACTACTCCAAATTTCAGAAAGAAACGGGGCGCTAATAGAGAAGTTTTTCGCTAGTTCCCATACAACATCGATTCGCACACACGAACCCTTGAGTATATCTCTTCCGGACATCCCTATTTCAATGTACAAGTCCCCGTGAAAAATGTGTTTTCTCTTGACCCTTCAACATATTTTGACCGTCAATATGAAACTTTTTCTAAACGCGGATATCGTCCTTTCAATCAGACTACCCTTATCACGGATAAACCCAAAGCCTTCCCTTAAGCGCACTGGGCACATTTTCCACATAGGAAAATTTATCTTCATTTGCTCGCACATGATAGCTAGTCGATTGAACGAATAGAATGTTTCTTTTTAATTACGCACCCAAAATCCGTCCGGACGTATTTTCAAAAATATTTTAAAAAATATAAACCTAGAATTGATCAACATTTAATTAAATTATAATGTTCATTTTCATGTTTATTTCTCGGTATAGCATGAAAGGAAAACATGGCGGCCCGTCAGATACAAAGCGGGCCGTCTTCGCGGTGGTTTTGAATAGTACGGGGAAAAGACATAGTGCAATTGGTTGTATCTCTGGTGTATCTTTTGTTTGTTTTGAGTACCATTTTTCCTATATTAACGACCCCGTTTTTAATTCATTGAAGTTGGCTCACGTGCCGTCCGATTCATGCGCGCGTATAAAGGTAGAAAATAGCGCAGTTTAGGTAATCACAGGGAGGCCGTCCTTCCTCAAAGATAGGCCCGCAGCCCTGCACTGAAATCAGGTCTCTCTGTTCCTTAACGCGCGTAGCGAGGAAAATTTTGCAAATATCTAGTTACAGAGGATTTTTTTCAACGTAAAGCTAGTTTCTTTCTTTGTCGCATTATATTTGTTTCGCGGCAAGGAGGGAGGCCCGATCCTCCGCCATTGGCTACCCTAACCGCTGACTTGCGGAGTGCGAAAAGGAATACCCTTTTTGGTCATTGTTTGGTTTTGTGACCCTTTTCGCGGTCCGTGAGGTCCGCGCCGGGGTGTGAAAAACTACCCGTTTCCCGCCTTTTTTCTGCTCGCGGATGACAACAGGTTTTAGGTAGAGTGCCCCTCCCCTCCCCCATCCCCGACAGTTCGTGCTTCCGTGTGGTACTTTTTTGCAATGCATTATGGATAATGGACTGGTGTGGCATTTTTGTCGCTAGCGCGACTTGAATTGTGAACTTCAGCGAAAACTCCTTGGCACTAAAAATAGGGAATGGGGGTAGTTGGTGCAGCCTAAACCTACAGTGCGACCTATCTTGAAATGGGAACCAAAACGTTCAAGTAAACTAAATATCTTTGATACGGGCAATTGGTGGGCACTTTCAGTGGCGTTCATATGGCTGTATCTGACACGGCTCGGTGTCCAGGTAAGTGATGGCGCGCTTCTTGACGGATTGTAGTTTCTGAACTAATGGAGAAAATAAAGGTGTATATCTGGTGCATGTTAGATT
>JAMKCH010081394.1:0-11363 GCA_023653785.1 Ophioderma brevispina
GATCGACCCGGCGACCTTCGATTACATGCACGCCGCTCATAACCGATGAGCTATAAACAGGGGTCGTTAAAGAACGATAGTAATTCATCTATAGGTAATTAGGTTCGGAAAGGTGTCCTTCGCTTTCCAGCGGATAGCATCAGAACTGGATATATAAACATAATGGCGAATAAGTAGTTCAATTTCAAAACAATATAATCGTATCTGTTTAAAATATACAGTTCTGATTGTATCCGCTCAGGAAAGCGAAGGACACATTCGAACCAAATGACTATAGATGATTATCGATCGTTCTTCTTACCGACCCTGATTGATACTCAGTCGGTTAGAGCGTTCGTGCATGTAATACGAAGGTCAGCGCGGTTCGAATACGGGCAAGCGCACATGGGATTTTTTTCAACATATTAGGCGCTGGCAAATCGCCAGGGAACGATAATAAAGATTATAACATTGCTTGTCTACCTGGAGAACGAAGTAGTTAAATTTCAAAACAAACATAATGTATTGTTAAATATACAGTTTGATGCTATCCGCTAGGAAGCGAAAGGACACCTTCGAACTTTAATACCTATAGGTGATATCTATCGTTCTTCTACCGACCTGCTGATAGTTCAGTCGGTTGGTGGGAGCGTCGTGCATGTAATACGAAGGTAGACGGTTCGAATCCGGCCACGCGCACATGGGTTTTTTTTTCGAACACTATCGTGCGCTGCCATCTCAGGGAAAGATTAATAAATATATACATCCTGTATACTGGAGAACTAAGTGAGTTTAAATTCCACAAAAACGTTTATATTGTTGTAAAGGCCGACTCCGAGATTTCAAAATAAAATTTTGTTGTGCATGAATTAAAAATTAGTCAAATGAATGAGATAAGCTAAGAGAGTTACTACTAAAACTGCTGACTTCTAAAAGTTTGAGATGAATCGGGTCTTTTTGTTTTGAGGTTATAGTAAATTTTTGTAGTAGGCTCTATAATGGTATACGGTGTGAAAGTAATCATAGTCCGGAAGATAATTCATGTCCGGGCTCCGGTTGGGCTCCCATAGACGACAACGGATTAAAGACATGAAAACTAATGTTGCGTGAAAAGTCAACTGAATCGATTGCCTTATTGTTTCACAATTGTTCCCGGACGTGAGGCGAAGGACTATGATCTCATGCCACACGGGATAATGGATAATAACATTAGGACAAAGTTCTGAAATTTTCTATATGAAGGATTTAACTTAGTTATCACACAGTGATTGGTGTGTACGTCCAGATCTTATGTGTAACGCCAAAAAGCTGCAAAACAACGATTTGTACGAAAATTAAGGACTCCATCCTCGGGAAATATACAAATTGGAGCTTTTTACATAGTGGATCTTTTTATCTTTAATGTTTTTTTCAAGAGTGGAAAGCATAACTCAGTTTTGTTTTAGGGGCATCCCCCGGCCCGACTTCACCTAAAACAAGGTGAGATTTTATATTTGCCCATAGTAATTAATGCATGTGTTATTATTAAATGTGGAGATTCTATCGTATCTGTAAGAAATTCGTATTTTGTTTATTTTTGATGTGTTCGGTAAAACGGAATAAATGACAGGTATCAGTCAATGGTCTATGGGAATCACTTGATGAGCATTTGTGCAGCACAACTGCAAGATCGGTATCAACTGAAATTTGGGAAATAAATTTTCTCAAGGAAAATCTAGCAGAACTAAATAAACCTGAAGGCGCTTAGATCATGAATGCACCTTTAAAATTAGTAATGGGAAAGTGAGAAAGGTCGAGTCGTACACTGTGGATCGTGTGAGATGGGGAGGTGAAGGGCAAAACATATATGGTTCAATTTATAGCTATTTAGGGTTTAAGCGCCACTTCTTTTGAGAGTGCAATGTATAAGGCACATGTAAAACTTATAGGTAATGAGTAAGATTTAGCAATAAAAGCATCTAGCCATCTTAGCTCATCTTGAGCCTAAGATTTTCCGGGGGGCCCCACTTTTCAGTGACAAGGGGGTATCATCGTGTCCAAGCAATCACAAAAGTACCCTAATACGTATTTTCGAAGCTGAAATTTCAACCTAAACAGTATCAACAGCGCAATTAGCTACCACTAAACAAGTACTTGATGGGATTTGCGCCCCTAAACAACTATCAGTAGCGCAATTTGTCATACCTAAACAAGTATCTGTCCTTTCCCTATACCCTAAGAAAGTAATTGATGCAATTATTACCCCTTTATACGTAAAAAACCCAATACCAATTTTTGAGTGTATTGTTTTGCACACCAGCGAGGTTGTCTGAGCTGGTGTAATTCAGAAAATATCTGGGGAAAGTAATTTTGCTGCCGATATATCTGAAGAAAGGTATTTAAAAAAGGGAAAAATGCATTTTGAGCCCGGGGCGTATCCAACAATTCTAAGGACGGCGGCACGAATAGTCGAAAAAGTCGACGATATGGCTGCGGAGCGGCAATTGCGCACATGCAAAGCGGAGGGGGGGGGGGGGGGGGTCCCATGCACTATTCACTTTCCAACACGCAAATTTTCATGCGAATTTGTCAGAAGATGAATTGAAAGTGGTAGTGATTCCAATATAGCAAAATATAGGTATGAAAATGGGCTTATAAAAGTTAAAACAGACTTGAGGGTTAAAGTGTCGCAGACAATTCATATAGTAAGTGGCGCGGGGGGGTGATGACTCTTTCTCGCACGAAGCGCGGAACCCATATCAAGTTTGCTGTCAGACACATTTCTCATGCAAATTTTATAAAAGAAAAAAGTGGTTAACTTTAAATACATATAGGCCAATGATTGACGGTAATAACAGTAAATATATTTCATGCAGTGAGGTTTTATTTGAACTGATCATTAAATTAAAGTGTTCATGGAGAGGTAGTAAGCGGACGGGGTGGGTCGCGAAACCTTGGGGTATTTAGTTTTCAAGAAATGTTATATGGGTCGATAGGATCCGGGAGAATTCGCCTTTAGAGAACCGCAACGATAAATCGGCATTTGCCCTGAAAAAAAAAAAAAAAAAAAAAAATTGCCGAATCCAGTTTCAGTTTCGTATTTCCATTTACCACAAAAATGAAGAACATGGATTAAACAAATGAGGGCTGCCAAAAATGAGCCCTAAGATCGAACAAGTTTGCCACCCGCCGCCATTATGCACCCAAATTATGTCCCAAAAGTTATTTTAAGAAAATTATAAACCTAGAATTGACTGAACATTTAAATAAATGATGAATTTTAATGGCTTAAAACATTGTCCGTTTATGGGAATGTGATATAGAACAATTGACTATAGGGAACATCAATCAGGCAATCACAAAGGAGTCGTCATGTTGCAATCTTAAAACCAATAGGCCTGTGTAGTGGGGGGAATGTAGTGAAACAGATCTTATAGAGTGTGCAAATCCGAGCATAAAATGTGAATGTTTGGTACCCAAGTATTTATACATTGATGATCAAAAAAAAAATGAGGAAGCACTTGTCACGCCCCTTTCATGGCCCCCAGCTTGGATTTCAAGGTTACACAGGGGGTAAAATTTTTAAAATGTTCAGACTTGTGTTGAAAAACACACCATGATGTCTGTTTTGTTACAAGGATTCCAAAAAGGTATAGTTATACTACCTGTGACTTTATAGTTTAGGAATTATATGGTAAAAGCGTAAAAATGGTAAAAAAGGCAATTGTGGTTTGTACAGGGGTCAAAAATTAAAAGTTGCTCCAATATTTGTAAAATGTGGTTCAAATTGTGGGTTTAGATATATTTTTAGAAGAAATATAGATAGTTTGATATCTTACGTGTTGAGTTATTAACCACATTGGGCGACTAAAGTCAACAGCTATTTGGCAGCATTGGATTCTATTGACCTGTGACCTATTTTGTGGGATAACGTGAAACTAAGCATAACAGAAAGGCAAACTATCCCTATTTCAATCCTCTAAGCTATGGGAAACAATTTGCACCACTTATTAACTGAATCAAAGCAACTTTTAAACTTTTGACCCATGTAACACCAAAATTGAACTTTTTTCGCCTTTTACAGTTTTTACCCATAAATCCGGAACTATAAGTCATAGATAGTGTAAACTACCCTTTTTGGAATCTTGTGACCATGGTGCTTTTTAACAAATTCAGAACATTTTAAATTTTGGACCCTGTGTAACCTTGAAACCCAAGCTGGGGGCAGTAAGGGGGGTTGGCAAGTGGCTGCCATCAATTTGATGGCTGTCCATGCCTCAAGTTCTGTGTGGCAACATTTCCACCAATTTTATCCGGAAGCGAATACTCTAGCTCTCTTACACTACAGTCCCCTGATAGGCTATAAATTCACGTGTATGGTGTCTTAACCGCGCGTAGCGGGGACAATTTTGGAATTTAGGGATTTGAAAAGCACAGTTTGAAGGCAATTCACAAGATTCGAATAATTTTTAAAAATCTTTTTTATGTGAAATGATATGGACCCTAAATGCGTAAGTCCTTCTTTAGAAAAATATAACCCTTTTTTCTTGATTTTGGGCGATTTTGTCGACACTTTTCACGTTACGTACGTAACGTGCCTTGATCCTGAAAAAAACTACCCTTTTACGCTGAATTCTTGGACACGGATGATACCCCTTGGCTATGAAGACTGATACCCCCGGGAGATTTCCTGCGAAGAATGTTGACGGACACAGCAAGCACTTGTATCTCACGGTTTTTTCGACGTCGGTTATTATAAAAGTTTATAAAAAAATTCGTAACCTTGCCCACACGCTGCAACAAATCGGTGGATATTTCAACACCTTTAATTTCCGTGTAAGTTTTTTATATTTTCATGTACGTAACCGTAAATGAGGCATGAGGTACAGAATACTCTACACAGTAATGTTAAAAAGGGGTTTGTGATTACCAGGGATTAGTAAAACACTTTGAAGCGTTAATATTATCCATAATACAGTAACGTGCTGTGCATGTGGTCTAAGATGATGGGAGGGCAGGAAGAAGGATGTGACGATGTAAGGCGCTTACTTCGGCGACTTTGTGTCTCTGTTGTGCGAAATGTCCGGTTCCACTACTACGCTGGATCCTGCTCTATGTTGGGGCGCCCGATTGGTGCAATTCGGCATTCCAACTCAGATCCCCCCCTCCCGAATCTCCTTTTCCCTCTTGTTCTGCATATCTTCTGGCCGAGTAGTCTCCTCCTTTTTGTTTTGCAGCGCCTTGTATGCTACTCTTTCCCCTTCGCGTTGAATAGGAGTTATCCGCTGTTTGGTACCTCCCTTAATCCCGGTTTTAGTTATGCCCCAGTCTTTCACCGCGTTAATTTAGGATAGGGGGGTGGTTTCGCGTGGTAGCCTTTTTTCTGCGCTTGGTTTTGGCCGCGGAGGGGACAATGCTTGCGGACCTGTCCCTCTGGGAGGCAGCGGGTTGCCCGTGCCTTCCTATCACATTTGATGGCGCAGTGCGGTGTCTGGTTTTTCTTTGTCGTTTTGGGTGGGACTAGCTTTATAATGGACTGTGCGATGACGTGATGACGACTGACGATGACGAATGGTGATAATGGTCATGGCGATGATGATGAGGATGATGATGATGATGATGATGATGATGATGATTGACGATGAGTTGATGATATGAGATGATTGTTCATTGATGATGATGGAAAACGGGACAGAATAACACAAATACGCACCCCGATGCTATTCGACCCACAGTAATTCCAAACCGGTCAATGACAGCCCCCAATGGTAATATACAAAGCATACTACCAACAGTAGCTACCGTAAACACAAGATCAACGCAGCATCTTGTTCAGGGCATAGACCTCTACACTGCCCCCGTGTCGTGTTGCAGGCCACACTACAGTTCTCCTGTACAGAACTTGAATTATCATTTAGCGAAGTTGCTGTATGATTACAATAGTGTAAGGAAATAACCGAGGTTCTTTGAAAACATATACAACGCGATGACCATCCAAAAATAAACCCAGAAGTAATAGAACATCCAAAAAAGCAGAAACGTTACACAAACAAGTGTTGGTATAGGTCGAACAGCCCTGGTGCTACTCGAAAGTGAAACTCTCTGCCAAAGTCCCGAGGTGCAACAAGTATACTGAGCTGTCAAGCTCTATAGGCTCAAAAATTATATTTGGGCGTATTTCATTTCGCGGGACCTGAGGACCTTAAGCCCGTGTATCAAAAATTATGTTAGCAGGTGTCGAGCAGAAAACAATGGAAAAGATAGGAATGAGGTATAAATTAAAGTTTGGATGGCCTCGTACATAACGGGACTTTTGTCAATGTGGATACAAATAAACAAAAGGGATACTCAGTTGGGAAACCATGCAGAGCTATTGTTCGCAAAAAGTCCCCATTATTATTTTGATTGATGTTAACTTTCCAACATGTAAAATTAATCATGAAACTGGCAACTTCGCAGAATTTATTATGAAAATTACTTTTGATTTGCAAAATTACTACAAATATAAAATTGTTTAGGGGCATTGTAAACTCTAAAAATCGCATGTATTTGGAATGGGAGTGACACATCAAACACTATTTACAGGCCATGGCCCGGATCGCTAATAGCCTCGTCCTCAGAAGTTCAGATTTTACTGGCCAAAATTTTGGTATCATAAGAAAGCTACTATTTTTCTCATTTACCCTGTGAAATCTTAGGGGTAAAGGATGTTTGGTTTGAAAGTTATGAGTGAAAATGTGCCCCTTTTTGGTCGACCAATATTAATTTTACACATGAGTACTCTACGAGGCTTACAAAATCACGTTTTTAGCTTTTACATCAAAACGGACTGAAATATCGGCGCGAAACTTTGCAGTTGGAGTTTTGGGGTGAAGGCCAATCTATCAAGATGAAAATTTCATATACTTAAATCGGGCCATCCTCCTTTAATGTATAAGAAGATCCACGTCCCACGTCCACATGGACCCAACATTTAATTTAAACTAAATATATATATTCAGAAATATAGACCTAATGTATTTTCATATTTTGTGAAGATATTGTTAAAAAATAAAATTGATACGCGAGTTACAAAATTTGGCTAACTTTTTACCAGTTAAACGTCTATAGATTTAAACAAATGATCTACTTAGCCCAAAAGATCCGCTTTAATCATGCCATACTTGCGAGGATTGATCAAAATCTTTACTGGTCTGTTTTTAAGGTGCTTGTTTCGATCGTCTTTGAGACCCCCTGATTTAACCTGAATTATTGATTTGATATCAAAAGAAAGCCCATATTTTTTCTCAGTCTTTCTGAAAGTTAAAGCTTTCAAATCAATTTCGTTCCGCAAGATATTGACAAAAAATGCCGTTTTTATGGTTAACCATCACTATTAGCACAGTCTGAATAGGACGTTGCCATATGCATAATCGCGTCTTCCATAAAAACGGCAAGTTTGTTTTTCCCACGCTACATTGGATGGTCAGCGTATACATAGTTGCAGGCTCCCATAGTCAGTAGAAAACACGATGACAAAAATTGGAACAAGTCACTTAATTAAACCTCGTTAAACTTAACATGTCTGTTAAAATGTATATTTATGGGTGAACTCGATATGTAGATGGGTTATGTCATTAGCTACTGCATGTCTGTTATATTGATGGATAACTCGATGATTTTATGCCGAAGAACATTAATTTGTCACGAAAGGGTCTTATTTGACAATTAAAAATTGTCAAGCAATTAATTTTTTGGTCATTCAATGAAAATGAAGCTTAACAATAATCATCGCAGATAGTTTCATGGTTATCAATTTAACTTTAAAATTGCATGACAATTAATGAATGACAAAAGTGTCATTTAACATGTCATTTTAGAGGTTTTTAATACTGACAAACTAAATGACAAATATGCCAGTGGCGTACTAGACCTGAGCCTCGGGGGCCAGACTAAAGAAGATTCCCGATTTTTGCAGACGCCATTTTTCCGGCTCGCTGCGCTCACTTTTACATTCTCCTTTCTCCTTCTTCTTCTCTTTCTCTTTTTCTTTCTCCGTTTTCTCTTCCACGGGCATAGTCGTTTAGAGCGACGTCGAAACGATTTTGGCACGTCGAAACAGTCGAGTTTTTATAAATTTACGTGCAAAATGCAAATTGAATCGACGTTTTAAGAACGACGTCAAATCGATTTGCATTTTCGACATAAAGTGTGGTAAATTTCTAAAACTCTCGACTTCTTTTCGATTGTCCACTGGTTTCCTTCTCCCCTTTTTCCTTCCATTTTTTTTGCTCCCCTTCCCGATTTTTGTGTCCGGGGGTGTGGGGCTTTCCCCCGGCCCCCACTGGTTTACGCCACTGTGGAATACCTTTCCTCTTTCGCATAAAAGAACTCCTACGGGTCTACTGTGGTGTTCAATTAACTTTGACCCTATGACTATTTTGTTTTTCGGAAAGAAAATATAAAGGGACACGTCTTCAAAGAATGTTTCTTGACAAGTGGCTCTATAATTTGTTCAGAACCTAAATGCGGAAGTTATTGTCTTGGAATCCTATTTCAGTCAGTGGTATTCAGCGAGCTACATTTTTAAAAATCATGACGAGGTGAGGTTATGTTGGTTTTTTGTCAAGACGATAGAATAACTTTGTGGGGCATTACAATGAACCTTCATACCATGATGAGAAAACAGATCCATAGTGTTAAGGTTGAGTGTTGAATTCATATCGTTAGCTCTATTATTCGCTTGAGCATGTTGAAGTTGGTATATTTATCCCTTGGTCACGAGATTCCGGAAGTAAATTGAGTTGAATTTAATTCATTTTTTCTGAATAATGTGCGTGTGCGCTCTTTCATTGGGGACGGCTTTTCCTGTTTACTCATAATATTTAAAATTTAGTAAGGAAGTAAGTTATCCCCAGTTCTGTGCACTGAGAGATGGTTAAATATCATTGCCTCTCTCTATTTATGTTAAAGCTAGTCTTCCCCAATCTTAGAATAGTTTTAATCATCTTTCCTTATATAGCTTTCATCATCTTTCAATTGGATCACATGATATCCTGTGGGAATCGCCACCTATGACGCAGTCTTATTTTGCAACAAAACCGAATCTACCAAATAGCTAGTTTCCAACACTTGTAAACCCCTGCATCATTTTCCCAACTTTACATTGGGAATTCATTCACCCTCTTGCAAGATATATATCGAACAGGCTAGGTATTGTTTCCCGTGAGAAATCTCTTCTATACTCAAGAAAGTATAGTTTGCAATATCTAGGATGTTATTAGGTGGTAAAATTCGGTTTTAAGTTACCTTCTTCCAAATTTGCTTGTTTGGTATGGAATTCTAAAAAAATCAAACCGGAAGACCCTAAAGCATGGAAACTGTACATTTCAATTGTTCATGCTCAGACCAAAAATTTGACACATGTTGTCAAATTTAAGCATTTTGAATTTTGCCCCTGTACGAGAGGTCTAGCAGATTACATGGGTTCCGCACGTACCCCCTTAAATCCAATTCTAACATGATTTTTAGAATCTCTACGACATCTACTTAGAATTTTGATGTTATCAAAATCTAATATTGTCCCAACGGATCCGTTTGGCGGCCATCGTGGATCTAAGGAGATCAGTCACATAAAATGGTTTGATTAAGTTGAAAAGTATCTCAAATGATTCGTCTCATCATGGAATCAGAAAATATGTAATTTGGCATATTTCTGATATTCAGTTACAGAGATATGAGGGCTGCGAAGTAGTCTACCAATCAGGATGTTTTGATAACGCGTTCGTAACATACGAGATGAAATCATGCGAATATGAGTGTACACTCTGCCAGTGAACTAGAATCAGGACAAGAAGTGGTATTTAGTTAAATCCCCCATACAGTATGATTGTACAAACGTTTGAGGAAAATTCCTCAAACTAGTACGTAAACTTACCTTCGAAGCTAAGTAAGCTCCACAACTATTACAAAATGCGGTTAAAGTGAGTATCCGTTGTATGCCAAATATAAGAACTGTCATAAAATCTCATAACACTTACAATTACCAAAATCCAATAGTTATCTGAAGCAATGTAACGTAGGAAAATGGAAAGTTAGTCCCCCTGCAGGTATTTTTTGTTGCCTGCCGCCGTGCGTGATATGGCTTCTGGGTTCAACATAATGTATTAATGAGCAACACAACTGTTTTGTGCTAGTGGTGTTGCTACCTTCTTTGCACGTTTGAAGCTGTTTGGAATGGTTGAAGTTGTACGATGTCGGCATTTTGACACTAGGTCAGTTCTCATTATTGATTGCATCTCGAGTGGAAATGTTTATTTTTTCATCTTATGTTTTCATTCAAACGCTAGAAATGTATATTTTTGGTGAGGTATTAAAGTTTGGAATGTTAGAGAGAGATAAACATCACTGAAGACCACCCGAACTTAGTAACACCAATTGGACCCCCTTTTTAACATTGTGTACCTGTAAAAGTTTGTTGTGCATACATTTACACGTTGTGTAAAAGCAATTTGTTCAAAAGGTTAGCGTCGAACGTCGTCTGCCGTTAAGGTCATTACATAGTGTATGCCGCTTACCGCTGATGATTAAATTTTACGTCACTACGCAATCATGTCAGAATCGCTAGCGTGACCCAAGCGCAAAAGCGTCAAGCCGATAAATCGATCTCCTTGCCGCTCGGGGCTGCGCTTTTCCCAACTAAAGCGGCAATTCGCATTGAGTTGACGTGAGTTCAACGTTCGAGCGGTGCCGCTCGATGACGAGTTCTAGCGATAGCGCCGCTTTGACAGTCAATCCTGCAGCGGCGTACACCAAGCGCTTGCCGCTGAGCGGCAAGCGGCATGACAAATGACCTTTACTTGCCGTTGAAGTTTGAACCCCCCATTAATGTCATTCCTGTGTCTCGCCTCTTGCGCCTGTTGAACACAAAGGCACAATTATACGGACACATATCCAAAACGGTTTCGTTTCACACAAGTGTTTACAGACTATCTTCCCGTTTTGGTATTCATTTTTGGGAGCTTTTTTTGGTTGGTAGCATTTACTGCACCACTTTGCCTGCTCCCAGTTGAATATCAGCAGCCTTGACGGAATAAGTGCAGGGAATACTGTCCTTTATAGAAACTCTTTATTCCGTCAAGGCTGCAAAAATTCAACCGGACCAGAAAGTGGGGGTCCACAAATGTACCAACCCTTCATTTTTGTGTGATCATGGAAGAAAGCGTATTCAACTTGTACCCGCATGGCTGTAATAACAAGCGCGTGCATCGTTTTGAATGGCAAAACAACTCCAATATAAATAGTATCCCTCCTCAAGAGCCACTAAAACGGCTGACTTTTGATGGTACATCACCACTCATTAGAGGGCACACTCCCATTATCAGTCGAGGTTTATCACGCTGTAAGCTGCTGTAGTACCTCTTTTG